>CAIGRE010137293.1:0-11171 GCA_903798275.1 Fraxinus angustifolia subsp. syriaca
GGGGCGGCAATCCCCGCCCCGCCGTCGGGGCAGGTTTCTTTGCCATCTCTATCTGCAAGCAACTAGAAACTTGTAGAATCTGAAAGATAATGGGTCACATTGCAGTTCCAAGCCACGAGAAATAATAATTTTGATTCGATTTGATTTACCGTTCTTTACTTTTTAATGGAAAAATATCTAGATTCTAGTCTGATTTATTTAGGCTAATTTATGTATGACAATCGCTCATAATATCTGGACTTCTCTTCTGGGCTTGCAGATTTCAGATATGCACTTGTTCTTGAGCCAAATAATAAGAGAGCAGCCCTGTCTTTGGACAGGCTGAAGAAATTATTTCTATAGGTGATTCGAATGTCTGCGGTGTAGGAATACATAAGTGGCCAAACGTTTTCTCATGTAAACTGGTAGATCCATTTACACATTTCCAACATCCATTAGTCTTATGTGAAGAGCAGGGGATCCATCATGACAGCTTTGTTGGTCGCGATATCTCTGCAGACTCTGCAGTCATTGTTTGTCATCAGCATAGAGCAATTTTGTCATGTTTATGTTGCATACAGGTTGTAACTATAGAAGTCAGCTAAAATTGATTTTTGGTAGAAGTTTCCTGAAATATATTTATTTCAGCTCTGTCGGTTCGAATAATGACGTATATTATCATAAATTTCCTTGTATAATTACGATTATTCACCCTTGCATAGAGGATTACGTTTTTGCCCCTCTGTTGGTTGTGGGAAGATTGAATCTCCTTGGAAGAATCTGGCTTATTAGTTCAGCTGAATGAAGGTGATTTGAGTTCTATTTAATATTTATTGCGCTTGTTTGGCTAAAGTTAGAAGTCAAGCTCATTTAAGTAAATGTTGTTTTTAATTTTTCTCTTGTACTTTTTAAGTTTGTTTTGACAGAAAGGGCTTTATATTTTGTATTATCTGTTAAATGGATTTTCCATATGCATTGAATTGTATACGCCATAAATATGAAATTTTCACTTCGCTTGTGCCCCCATTAATAAAAATCGAACCAACCACATCCCATGGACTAAATACGAGCTGGCTAGAAGAGAGGGTACAACTTGATCTTCGAGGAAGAATTGTGTGATCTAGAAAGCTAATAAAGTTACGAAGCAGGTTGGATTAGCAAACAAGCCAAAAAATCAGAGGAACATGATGAACCCTGCCGAATAAGCACAATGTTGAATCTATCAAGCGTAAGTTGAGTGAACAAATTGTTGCCGCTGGTAAAGGACGAAAGGGGTTAAAAAATGTTTTTAAGTGTACCGCTCCCCGTCACCAGAAGTTTATTGCTATTATTTTTTGGAGAATTTCTTTCTTTTAAGAATATGTTTGTATCATATTATAATTTCTCTTAAATTCTATCCGGCAACAGATTTTTTCTTTTCGACTAGAGTGCAGGTTCAACGCTTCTAACCCTGCGCGAATATTTGTAATGTGAAATGCTTTCCGTTCCCACCTAGAGGTAGCAGGAATTCTCGCATTCTCTAGTCTGTCTTGGTTGGGTACAGGATTTTCTCCACAAACATGGCCACAGAAAATCATCTAGCTATCTAACGGTGGATCATCAAGGAGGGAAACATGTTTGGATAAAATTATAATGCGATAATATAATAATATAACCTCCCCACCCTATCTTTTACTTTATTACCTCGGCCACCCTTTTTTTATTTTATCATCCAACCCTTTCCATCTATTTCCCTACCCATCCCTTTTACTTAATTGAACTTTTCGGGGCATCTCATATTGTTTAATGATATTCACCTATCTGTGATACTGCTCGTTATACATGGCATTGATCTTTTCAGAGAACTTGTGCAATGTCGAGGGCAGTACCATTGTTATAGCTTTTGAAATTGCAGCATCTTGATCCGTGATAATAAGCACCAGGGGTGATTGGTTCGACTTTGCTTCAAGGAACTTTGAAAATAACCAAACAAATGATTCGGTAGTTTTATCACTCAATAATCCACAGGCAAAAATAATGGTCTATTCATGGTAGTTTGCTCTAGCGAAAGGGGCGAAAATCAACTGAGTACCTATCGGTGTTGAAGGTTGTGTCGAATACCACGACATCGTCGAACTTCGACTCCGAATCAGCCTAGAAAAATCGAAACAACTTCCTGTACAATTTAGTCTCGAAATCAAAATAAATGTTTTGAGGTTCTCTTTCTCAAATGTAAAATGCTTGATTAGATATTTTGCATCGTGATCACTTTGTTCCGCTTTTATATTCCTTTCATGGTTCCTAATATATCTGTCTACACAACCAATCTACGAAGGACCACCCTAATTTATCTCTATAAGTCGCAATTGTTGACATGTGGGTATATTGGCTTTTGAAAATTGTTGTGTAAGGGCATTTTTGGTGGCTGACACAATCCAGTGTGATCTTAACAAATGTACTTTGCTAAGAGTAGTAAGACCACGAGTATGCTCCTTCACAATTTTGTTCATAACCAAATATTGTCCAATTTGTTATTTCACCCCAGATAATTTAGCATTGCATTCGGCTCGTGTACGTTCACGATTTCTTTTCCTCTTATATGTGTCATCTGTTTTCCCTTCCTTAGATACAAATAATTTCTAGTAAGTTTCATTCATTTCCTTGTTATTTTTCTATTGTCTATTGTGCACTAAATTCCGCTTTTCATGCATTTAAAAAATGTACGCCTCATGCGATTTAAATTCGTGCACAACTTTGAAAATATGACAGAAGAAAACCTGTGGAATAAAGACATTATCATCATTTTGTGATTCAATCCCTAAATTTTTTTTAAAGAAAACAAAAATTGGTAATTAGGACTACAAATTAATAAATCAAACACGAAGAGAATATAACTATGATTCGTAATGACATAACTATGAATCGGAATGACCTAAATTATGTTGGAAATTGGTTTAGAAGATTGAAAATTTTGGTAAAGTGTTAAAACCAAAAACTTAGAAAAATGACTTTCGTGTCAATTTCGTCCAAATATTCGGACTTGATTCGATGGTCAACTTACAAATGTAAATAGACCTCTTGTTCTACTAGTCAAGTAGATTGTCGTGGTATATTTTGAATCTCAAAACCAATTCCGGATGAATGAGAAATTGCGATCCAAAGTTGAGAAGAAAATAGAGGAAGCTGTTTGGAAAATTGACTAAGGTTGTTGCTAGCTTATTGCTGGGCTGTCACTCGAGCGATAGGCTAGCAACAAGCTAGCAACGAAGTCACTGTTTTTATTGCTCGAGCGAGGAGGTGGCAACAGGCTAGCGACAATAAATGGTACGACATTTGGCAAGAGTGGCTAAGTTTAGAACGCGACACTTTATTCATAACCCCTCATCCTCTATATATAGAACTCATTGGACTCCCTTTTGCATTATATACCATATGTGCATTGTGTATTCATAAAATATCTTGCACAATCTCTCTCAATTCATTACAAAACCGTTTTCCTTGTAGAAAGGGAATTTCGTCAAGTTCACTGTTGTCTTGTGGTTTGAAGTGCTGCTACTACAAGAATTGAATCTGTTGTATCTTGGGAGACAAGTGCCGACAATCGTGAGCATCGTAGCGGGGCAATATTGTCTTTAGGAGAAAGTGTCATCACTTGCCTCAAATTATCATTTCCTACTTCTTCTACTTATTATTTTTGGTTTTCATTTGTAGTTATTATACTGCAATTTTTCAACCTCTTAAACATTGTGTTTTAACTACGCTTTTGCGGGTTAAAACTTTGTTCGTTTGATCACGTTAACAACCTTTTCTCGCAATCATATACACCCCGGTCCAACAATTTTAAGACAATATTTCATCTGTGATTTATTGTTTTCAAACTCGTATTTGTCATCTTTGGAATAGTCTTCGTGTACTATTCTTCGTTCTTTTATTGTTGCTACGTTAATCTTCTGTTTAAGTAACATAAATAAGTACCGTAAAGGTTAACTGAGTCAACATGGTACGAACAATGTGGTTTCGCATATGGCAATACCACTATAAAATACTACGATACCACATGAGGAGAAGCCGAAAAAGTTTGGAGGCGTAGATTTCAAGAGATAGCAACAAAAGATGTATTTTACTACACACAATTTGTCAAAATTTCTAAAAGAGACTCCACTAGCCATACAAGAAGGAGAGAATAATCGTGAGTCGATTATCGCCTTGGATGCATGGAAGCATTCTGATTTTCTGTGTAAGAACTACAACCTTAATGGATTGGACAATACACTTTATGGAGTGTATAGTTCTAAGGACTCGGCCGGATCTATGGGATTGGAAAAGAAGTATAAGACCGAGGACGTCAGAACAAAGAAGTTCATTCAAATTTCTGGACAACAAAATGGTGGATTTCAAAACGGTGGTCAGCCAAGTGCAAGAACTTCAAATTCTATTGCATGATATCCATGCTGAAAAGATGGAATTGGGCTAATCATTCCAAGTGGCTGCCATCGTCGAGAAATTCCCTCCTATGTGGAGAGATTTCAAATACTATCTCAAGCACAAATGCAAGGAGATGAACTTGAAAGAATTGATCGTCCGTTTAAGGATTGAGGAGGACAATAGGAAAATCGAGAGAAGGTCTATTGTCCAACTTGGAGCCAAATTTGTTGAAACAGAACCAAAGGTTATCAACAAGAAATGAAAAAATTATGGTGATGCACTCGTAGAGATAACTCCAAGAAAGTCAAAGAAGAATGCTCAAGCCAACACGATTGAGAAATATACATTTTTTGAAGGGATGCAAGAAATGAGTCTACCTGCAATTGTCTTCAAGGGCAACATGGTTGGAAACTTGAGGGAATGGTGGATTGACACCGACGTCGCATGTTGTGTATGTGCAGATAGGACATGTTCTCCAACTATCAAGAACTGAACGGGGAACAACTTTACATAGGGAACTCTGCAAGTTCCAAGGTTGAAGGACAAGGCAAAGTCACTTTGAAGATGACATCCGGCAAATGGCTTGTCCTCAACAACGTCCTACATGTACCAGACATATGGAAGAATCTAGTGTCTGGATCTTTACTTAGTAAAAATGACTTTAAGCTAGTGTTTGTATCTGATAAATTTGTAATGTCTAAGAATGACATGCATGTAGGGAAGGGATACATGTGTGATGGAATGTTCAAGTTGAATGTTCTTACTATTGTACCAAGACAAAAACTCGGTGAATAAAAGTTTAAATTATGTTTATATGCTTGAGTTGTCTTGTTTGTGGCATAGTCAATTATGACACGTGAATTATAAATCTTTATGCAAACTTATGAATCAAAGTTTAGTTCCAGCGCTTAAGATCAATCTTAATCATAAATGCGAAGTGTGTGTTGAAGCAAAATTGACTAAAACACCATTCTACTCGACTCAAAGGAACACTACATCTTTAGAGATAATACATAGAGATAATATGTTCAAACTAAAAGTGGTAAGAAATACTTCGTTACTTTCATTGATGATTGTATAAAGTATTGTTATGTATTTCTTTTAAGAAGTAAAAACAAGGCGTTGACTGCTTTTAAGCATTATAATGCGGAAGTTGAAACTCAACTTAGTAAACAAATAAAGAATATTCATAGTGATAGATGAGGTGAATACATGACATCATTTGAAGAATTCTGTTTCGAACATGGAATTATTCATCAAACAACGGAACCTTACTCTCTTCAATTGAATGGTATTACTAAACGTAAAAATCAGACTCTCAAAGAGATTATGAATGCAATGTTGCTAAGTTCGGGCTTACCACGGAACTTGTAGGAGGAAGCTATTCTAATGGCAAATAGTTTTCTTAATCGGATACCCCTCAGGACCATGGAAGAGACTCTATATGAATTATGGAAAGGTCATCCTTCGTCATACCAACACTTGAAAGTGTGGGGGTGTTTAGCTAAGATTGAAGTGCTTAAGCCTAAGCAAGTGAAAACTGGACCCAAGACAATTGATTACATATTTATTGGATATGTCAATAATAGTAATGCATGTCGTTTTCTTGTATACAAGTCTAAAATTCAAGATGTACATGAGGGTAACGTAATTAAATCAAGGAATGCAACTTTCTTTGAGAATGTGTTTCCTTATAAAGAAAACGAAACTAATATGATTCGGGACAGACAATCACTTGGTCGTATCACACGAGTCAAGGGTTCAAGTAATGGAGTTCAAATGGGTGAAGTTGACAAGCTAAGGTTCAAGTTTCGTGCGGGATCGGGAGCCGAAACGAGTTTGATTCACGGTTTGGAAGATATTTGGAAAGAAAACGAGTAGCGCGGATTAAAATGGGCATAACTCTCAGCTCGGATGTCGGATTTTCGCCCAAGAGTACAATTTGGAATCCTCATGAAATTCTACACAAGACTACTTGAGCGCATGGTACTTTTGGACTTGTGGTCATACAGAAAAATGATGAGAACAAGTTGACGGAAAATAATATTAAAATTTGACGAGAATTTTATCTTGTTTGGTGGTTTTCTACCATCTTTTATCATCTTTTGTGATTTATTTGAATTAAGCACGAGATTATGTAACTAAATTAGAGGTTTTCATAGTTTCATATAAATATGATCTATTATTATTCATTGTAAATGAGACTTTGATTATTTGAGAGAATTAAATTAAACTTGAGAGTTTTATTCTTCAATGTTCTTGGTGGTTTAAAAATCTAACTTGAACTTATCAAAATGTTTCGCAATCTTACTATGGCGTTCCCATTTCACGGTTCTTGTTCCGAGTAATCAACGGGTCGGATTTCTTACGCGTAATCTCAGTTCTTGATATGGGTCGTACAACGGGTCGGGTTGATCTTTACGCAACGTAATTTATAGCTTTTTTGGGTTGGTTCCATCTTGTTCGTAGGTTCCCAAAATCAATTTTTGGTTGAGTTCATATCAGTTGATATTAGATCTTAGCTCTAGAATTCAGATCATCTATCCTTTATTTATTTTTATGTTTGAGTAAAAAAAATCATATTTATTGTTCTTGTTTTTAGTCCTTATTTTCGTTGTTTAATCGCCTCTAGATTAATTAGTTGTTTATTGAAGAAAAAATTACTATTCACGTCATTACTGTTCACGATGTGACCGTTTAAAAAAAGAGAGACAAAAAAAGTCTATATCTCGTGAACGTTTAGATGCAAAAAATAAAAAAATAAAAAAAAATTACGTCATTTGTTTTCTTTTTCTTGAAGTTGAATTGAATTACCTCAACCCATGCATATTTTGTTGATTATTCGAAACTTGTACTTGCGGTGGTGTTCGTTGCGGGATTTGTATCCCATTTGATTAAGATCGGTTTATTTCTCGAGCCATTGAGAAATGAGGACGAGCTGTAAAAGGCAAGAGTGATGAGCTCATTATTGGAAAAAAGTCAATTTCGAGTGATAAACAAGAGTGAAACACGTAAGGTAAAATATTTTCCTTTTTGTTATTCATTTTCATTTAATTTCTGTTATTAAATTATTTGCAAAAAAAGATGAGAGATATGAGTAAAGGCGAGGAAAAAGTGGTGTCTAAGGGGCTTTATGCGGAGTTTATGGATAGTATGCAAGCTAGACATCATAGGTTTGACTAGTTAGGTTTGGCGGTTGATCGTATTAGTGGTGATGTAGTTAGGCATGAAACTTTGATTAGAAGTCAGCAGCGAGGGATGCCTTAAATGGTTCCTCGTGGGGGTAGAGGAGATAAGCGAGGACGGAATCTTATGGTTGAATTTGATGATGAAGACAAGGTCATGAGTGTAAGGAGTGGTGATTATTATTTGAAAGCTGATATGGGACAAATGAGGTGTAGGGGAGGTAGGTTTGATCGAGAGGTTGATAGAAATTTGGGAAGCATCAAACTGAACATCCTAGCTTTTCAAGGTCGGAGTAACCCTGAGGCATACTTAGAATAGGAAAAGAAAGTAGAATTGATATTTGATTGCCATAATTACTCGGGAAAGAATAAATTGAAGTTAACTCTAATGGAGTTCACTGATTACGCCATTATTTGGTGGGGTCCGTTGGTGACTAGTCGTAGGAAGAATTTGGATAGGTCGATTGGGACGTGTGAAAAGTTGAAGGCTTGTATTAGAAAATGGTTTGTACCAGGACATTATTACTATGACCTTCATCAAAAATTACAAACTCTTTCTCAGAAGTCTAGGAGAGTGGAAGATTATTAAAGGAAATGGAGGTGACAATGATTAGAGCAAACGTAGAGGAGGATCAGGAGGCCACCATGGCTAGGTTTATGAATATGTTGAATAGAAACATTGCCAACATAGTGAGTTGCAACACTATGTGGAATTGGAAGACTTAGTTCATGTGGCTATAAAGGTAGAGAGGCAACTCAAATGAAAGGTGGTAACAAGGTTTACTATAGAACCCAAATGGAGTGATGGTGATAGGAATGATCAGGTGAGACCCAGAGAAAGGTTGAGATATCTAAGGTTAAGGAGGATGTGGCTAAAAATAAACCAAACATCGAGTCACAAACTAGTAGGTCGAGAGATATTAAATACTTCAAGTGTTTGGGTTCGGGTCATGTCGCTTCACAGTGCCCAAACCAACGGGTGATGATTCTTCGGGAAAATAGAAAGATTGAGTCGGATGATGAAAGTGGGAGTGACAATATGTATGCGCTAGAGGATGCTAAAGGTGAGAGTTATGTAGAGTACCCGGTTGGGGAGTCATTAGTAATGATGTGTGATCTTATTACACAAATGAAGGTGGATGATGAGAAATAACAACAAGAGAATTTGTTTCACACCAGGTTTCACATTAAGAATAAAGTGTGCAGTTTGATAATAGATGGCAGGAGTTGTATGAATGTGGCTAGCGCGACCCTTTTAGAGGAGTAAGGGTTACCTATTATAAGCCATCCACAACCATATAAACTAGAGTGGCTGGATAGATGTAGAGAGGTATAGGTTACCAAGAGGGGCTTTGGTAAATTTCAGCATTTGGCGCTATAGTGATGAGGTGTTATGTGATGTGATTCCAATGCATGCGAGACATCTCTTATTGGGTAGGCTATGATAGTACGATAGGAGAGTGGCACATTGATATGATCCGGGATGGCCTGAAAGCTACATGAAATTTGATGATTGACGAAGAGTGGTTAACAGCAAGTTCGAGTCTTCAAGGGGTTAATAAAATTCATACAAAGGCATGCTTGGGAAACGGGACACATGAGTTGAAGAAAATATGTTGAAGTACAAGTTTCACGTTAGGCTCGAAAGAAGAAACCAAATGTATCAATTCGGTTCAAGTAACAAACGAGCAGCGTGGAAGAAAATTGGCATAACTCTTAGAACGGTTGTAGGATTTTCGCCCATAAGTACAATTCGAAATTGTCACGAAATTCTGCACAAGGCAACATAGGCACATAGTACTTTTGGGCTTGCATTCGCACATAAACATGTCGACAATAAGTTGGCGAGATTTTTTGAATTTTTTAGAGTTTCCTAATTTGACTAAAATACAATATTTTTAGTATATTTTGTAATATTTAGAGTTATTTTCTATTTTAACTAGATTTTAGGGTTTTCATATAAATAGTTTTCTTATTATTCATTGTTGAATACTTTTGACATAATGAATTGAAATTTTCTCTCTGTTCTTGATTGAACATGTAGCGAACTTATCAAATATTATTATATTTGTGGCGTTTACTCTTAGAATTTATCAAATAATTAGGCACCATTTGTGGCGTTCACAAATCGAGGTTCATTGATTTTGTAGTCAAGAGGTCATTCAAACTTCGTTTTGTTTGGTTGATTGGTTCAATAATTTACGGGTCGAGATTCTACCATCTACAACCTGAATTTGGGCTTTCCTAACATTGTCAATTAATTTCGCGATTTTCACGCTGATCCCGTTCTCGGGTTTGCGTCGTTTGGTATCAGAGTTTGAGCTCCAGATTCAGGTTCTATCTTCTTTTTTGTTTTGAGTCTTGTTTTTATTCTTCGTGTCCGTCGTAAATTTTGAGTTTTTTATCCAGAAAATTCTAAAAAAAAAGAGTCAAAGTTGTTTTTGGGTTAATCTAACATCAAATCAACTCACATTTCTTTTGTCAGTTTCGTAGTTGAATTTTGAGCTCTAAAAAATGTTTTACTGTTCACGGGAGTACTGTTCACGTTGTACTGTTTAAAAGAAAAAACATCTTTTTACTGTTAAAAAAACCTTTTTACTATTCAAAAAAAAATATTGACTTGGGAAGTCGTCATTATCATATTATCTATCCCAAATCCAAACTCTGTTGTCTTTATTCTAATTGAAAATTCAAAAACTACTTTCTTGAATTAAAAGAATTTTCATTCGAAATTTCATCAAATTGTTCAACTCTTTTCTCGAGTCTTCTTGATTACATTTACGTAAATGATAGATGGTGATTGGGGATTTATTTTCTAAACTCAGTGTTTTGTGCTTAGTATGGTATGCATTTTTGGTATTGATAAAGAGTACACGTCAGATTTGACTAATATCACGATGGTGAAAAAATTGGGATTATCTTTGCAACAACACCTAGACCTTATAGAATGACCTGGTTGGAGGAATGTGGAAAGGTGGATGTGACCAAGCGAGTTTTATTGAATATCACCATTGGGAGATATAGTGATGAAGTTTGGTGTGATGTAGTTCCATTAAAATATTTTCATATCTTGTTTGGGATGTTGACTTATGGTTGATTTCATCCTTAATGTTTTGATTATAACAAACAAGATAAATATTGTTTCTAACAATTGATTTTGAGTGATGATAGTTCAATGTTAAAACCTATCGAGTATTGTCAAAATCAACACATCATAAATTGGATTCAAAATGATTAGCAAAGTGAAATTTAAGCATTCAAGTCAAATCATTCGAGACGAGAACTAAAAAGATCAAAATCAAGACATTAAATCAGGTTCATGAAGAAGGTCAAGATCGAGGTCAAGCATTAAAGCCAAATAATGAAAGAAACTTCGGAGCAAGATCAAATACTAGACTTTCGAGATCATATGTAAATGTATAACACTTTGATCTTTAGTAATGAATGACAATATCTCAAAAATCATTGGTGCACAAAGTTATTTTCATATCACTTGCATAAAATATTTTTGATCAAAAGTAATATTTGATTTTTCAAACTGATACTTGAACTTAGATCACATCTTAAAAAATCAACAGTCAACCGGACCATCCGGTTGGACAG
>CAIGRE010137335.1:0-15905 GCA_903798275.1 Fraxinus angustifolia subsp. syriaca
TTACCTTCGAAATGACATTGCCCGAGCATTGCACGGGCAATAGACTAGTGGTTGTGAAAAATATCATTTTCGTCTACTTGAAGATAGAGAAATGTTCTTGGTCTTGGAGTATCATATTTTAGTGTGATTGAAGTATGAACTTATCTTGCAAATTCTACTTGACTCAACATATCATTTTTTGTAAATCTCCTTGCAAGTTATAACTTTACATCAATACAAAAATATTGGAATGATATTAAACATTTTTTTCGTTACCTGAAGGGCACTATTGATATGAAATTATTTTATTCTCAAAAGTCAGAATCTTCTTTAGTGGGAATGCAGATGCATGTTATCTTTCTGACCCATATAAAGTTAAATCACAAACAAAATACGTGTTTACACGTGGAGGAACAACTATATCATGGAGATCTGTAAAGCAACCATTGACAGCAACATCCTTAAATCATTCTGAAATCATTGCAATCTATGAAGCGATATCTGACATACATAAAGCTAAATCACAACCCGGATATGTGTTTACACGTGGAGGAACAACTATATCATGGAGATCTATGAATCAATCATTGACAGTAACATCCTTAAATTCATATTGAAATTATTGTAATCTATGAAGTAAGTCGAGAACTTGTATGGTTAAGGAACATGATCAATCATATCCAAGTATCATGTGGATTAATTTCAACAAGCATGAAGACAATGATGCCTGTGTTGTACAACTCAAAGGAGATTATATCAAATGTGACAGGACGAAATATATTTCTCCAACATTATTTCATACATCGGAGCTTCTGAAGAATGACGACATCGATATTCGACAAATTTGCTCAAGCGACAATGTGACTGATTTATTTACAGAAGTATTTCTACATCTACATTCAAGTTATTGGTTCACAAGATATGAATGAGTCGACTCAAAGATTTTCAGTGATCAACATCAGGGGAGTAGCTGTATTCTTTTTCCTTCGTTTAGATGGGTTTTCTAACAAGGTTTTAATAAGGCAATAATTATCTTTAATACTCCAAAATAACTATACTATTTTTCCTTTGATTGATATTTTTGACCCATTAGAATTTTATCAAATAAGGTTTTAACGAGACGGATATTTTGTAATGTGTCATTTAAGGGTGAGTGTTATAAATGGTAAGTTTATTAGTGAATGACAATTGTACCCTTACAACCTTAGAAATTATTACCATTGTATCCTTAATCTAGCCGGATAAATATAGAGTTTTGGTTTTCATTATAATATTCACAAGTTTGTTGACTTTTATTCTCTCTTTTCACAGCAAAATAATATTTATGGGTTTAGCTAATAAATAAATTATTTTTGATAAGACAATTTTTTTTAATAAAGCACCATTACAATCCCAATTTTTTTCGGCTCCACAAAGACAGGAAGACGGATTGTGATTCTCTTAACTTGATATAAAGGAAAATAAATGAATACAACGAATGAGCATATACATAACATCCTGTCAAAGAAATAAATATTAAAAACAACATCTAAGAAGATACCATCTTTGGTACAAACGTTAAAAAGAAACCAAAAAGCCTAAATGCATTTAAATGTGAGAGAAACGCCTGTATGTCCATTTATGCTAGGGTGCGAAGTGGTCGGTATAAGTCAAGAGGACTATACTCCTGACATCAAAGCTACTTCAATCAATCTATAACTAGTGAGTTAGCTACCTGATTTCCTTTCACTTTTGTAGAACACTATTGGTAATTTTTTTACATCAAGGGACACATGATCAATTTTTTAGGGATAATTATAGAAGTACCCATAAACAAACATTTGTAGACTTTCTTCTAACTTTGCATTTGTTGCAACTGCTCTCTCAAATCTTTCAAAATGTTGTAGCGGAACCGAAATGGACGGAAACCGTTCAGTTTGTCATTAGATGACCAAGAAAAAATGATTATGACATTTTTTTGACCACTTAAGTAGAGGGTAAAATGGTAATTTTATAATATCACCATATAAAATAATTAAAAATAATTTAAGAAATACCAAAAATGGAAAATGAAAAGAATGAAACCAGACTAGAAAGGCCTCCACCAACCATCGGCAACCCACAACCCATGCAACTGCCACCACAACCTTAAACCACCAATCGCCGCATCGGATGACCAAAAATAAAAAATCATACACACAAAATAACCCCACAAGAAAAGCCAGCCTTTACAAACACATTGATGCAGGATTGAACCTCAATTCATGAATTAAATCCAAGAATTATGATCAAATAATAAAATCAAAAAGAAATTATAGCGATGAGAGGCAAAAAATTGAAAGGGGAAATGATTCTTCCATCTCATCATTGTAACAACGTGTGTATTAGAAGAGAAGGCAAAAATTAAAAGGAAAAAATGGCACAGAAGTGATTGTTGCTGCTATTAAAGCCATTTGATGTGATGTGTACCCTATTGGAATGCGGAAGTGGAATTATCCAGAAATTAAAAAAAAAAAAATTAATTCGATTAACAAGGTATTCTAGTCGTTCATGGGTATATTATACCAAAACTTAGAGATTCGAGTTTTTATCTAAATTCGATGATAAATTCTAGAATTGGATTTGAATAACAAACTTTCAGCTTTTTGGATCACAACTTCCAGCTTCTAATACTTCAAACCTCCAAGTCTTATATAGTATTCTCCAAAGTTAAGACTACACCAATGGGTGGACACCTTCTTTCAATTAAATAAAAAAACTAATTCTTGAATTGGACAATAAGAAAAATATAATTTTCTCACTATTTCTCTCCAAACTTGAACACTGTGGAATTATATATTATGATTCTTATAGGATTTTTATGTCCATCTAATATCTATTTATAGAGATAAAAGATGTTCCAATGCATGTAGAATAATTGATCCAATATCAAATATGAGTCTTGATTAAAATTCAAGTAGGATTTTTAATTAAAATCTAAATCCAATTAGTTTACAATTAATTACAAGTGCAGTCCTAGAACTTCAATCATATTATAATTAAGTTTACAACTTTTATAGTAATTACAAGTAAATACAAAACTCTATTGTAAGTACAATTAAGTCCAAAACTATTATAATTACCGTAATTAAGTTCAATTACTTTATAGAGCTACAGGATAGATCTAATCAGACATATTTTTCAAGCTCTAATAATTGATCACGTCTGGTCGACCCTAAACCACCCAATTTAATTATTGGTCTTTGCTTTTTTTCCACTAAAGGAAAAATACAGAAACCTCGAAATATATAAGATCACAGAAGCCAATAAATTTGTAATATTTTCCTTTGACCTGCCGTATATGTATTTTATCTCCGTTCGAGATTCGATAATTAGGTACGAGCATAAAAGACCGTTTTGCTCCTCTAATTATTGTCATTAACTTAAGCACATTTTTCTTCAACGGTCCTGTGAACAAATCACATTTGTCGAAATTTAGAAGTTCCTAAACACTGGGCTCAGATTTTAACCGTTTAACAGAAAATATTTAAGTCACTTTACCCATTTTTAGGGTGATGGTTCCCACACGAAGTCATGTTCTCTATTTCGCTTATTAATAAGTTCCCAACTTATCGAGATATTTGACCAATGAAATTGATCTCATCCATTGACAAGTCAAAAAATCAATTAAATCACGAAAAGATATACATAACTATGTCAAGGGATTTAGATGAAATACGTAGCGGTCAAGTGAAATTTAATTCTTCGTACGGTCATGCTATAAAATTTAACTATTCACGTGGTTCGTTCAATACACTCCAAGTGTACTAGTGTCACCCTTAACTATTTCTATGATAAGGACAGATCACAAACTCGAATATTGAATCGGACAACCTTCTGGTACAAGGTGTCAACCCTTATACATAGGTAGTGAACAAATTATTTATGATAAAAAAATAAGTTGTGTCACACTGTACTTTTCAACGCAAGTACCCAACTTATATTATCTCAAGTGATCATATGCGCTTTAATTCACATGCTTAATAAATAAATACAATAAATGAAATAATTTTTTTTATTTAATATAAGAATGTTGTCATTTTTATATCAGTAAAAATATACTATATGGGCACACAAGCCAACAAATCTTCCACTTGCCCTAGAGTATATGTGTCATGTCTTTTAACCTCATGCTTTACAGATATCCATTGAAAATCTTAGCCTACAGGCTTTTGGTAAATGGATCCGCGAGGTTATCTCTAGTGGAAATTTTACCGACAATCACATCTTGTCTACTATCTCTCTGAAGAGATGATAATTTCATTCGATTTGCTTACTCCTCTGATGACTCCTTGATTTTTCAGCATTTGCCACTGTCCCACTATTATCATAGAACAGTGTTAAGTGTTTTGCACATGCAGGTATAACCTTAGTGTCTGTTAGAAAATTTTCAAGCCATACCTATTTTTAATGGCTTCACAAGTTGCTACATATTCAACCTCAATGGTGGAATTAGTAATACATAATTGTTTGATACTTCTCCAAATAATTGCCCTACCATTAAGTGTAAACAGTGATCTTCATGTAGACATGTGAGAGTCCTTATCAGCCTGGAAGTTCGAATCTATATAACCCACTGGAACAAAATCTGGTGATGAGTAAACTAGCATATAATTCCTCGTCCTTCGAAGGTACTTAAGGATATGCTTTATGGCCTCCAATGTTCCAGTCCAGGATTAGATTGATATCGACTCACCATACTAACAATATAACAAATGTCAGGTTTAGTGCACAACATAACATAGCACACATGAAACTACCAACTACTGATGCATAAGGTATCATACTCATGCGCTCCATCTCTTCAGGAGTCTTAGGGGATTGATCCTTAGAGAGTTGGATTCCATGTTTGAAAGGTAGAGCACCCTTCTAGAATCTTGTATAGCAAATTTGATAAGTATTTTGTCAAAATATGAAGCTTGAGATAAAGTTATTTGCCTGTTCTTTCGATCTCTTAAGATTTAAATGACTAAAACATAGCTAACTTCACCTAAGTCTTTCATATGAAACTGTTGGGCCAACCTCACTTTCGTAGATGATAACGCTACCACATAGTTTCCAATGAGTAGAATATCTTTCACATAAAGTACCAGGAAAATTACAATTTTGTCCTGTAGCTTCTTATAGACACAGGGTTCGTCAAAGTTCTGATCAAAACCATATGTCTTAATCCCTTTGTCGAATCTTTTGTTCCAAGATCTTGATGCCTGCCTCAACCCATAAATGGCCCGCTGAAACTTGTAGACTTTGCTTTCATGACCACGTTTTATGAATCCAGCTGGTTGTATCTTATAGATACATTCCTCAAGATAGCCATTCAAAAATACCGTTTTGACATCCATTTGCCATACTTCATAATCAAAATGATCTGCAATGGATAAGAGAATTCATATAGACTTAAGCATAGCCACATGCGAGAAAGTCTCCTTGTAATCAACATATTCTCGTTGGGTAACACCCTTAGCCACTAGCCTGACTTTGCAAGTTTCCACTTTTTCGTCTACTCATCTCTTTCTCTTATAGACACATTGGCACCCTTTGGATTTTATCCCTTATGGTGTATCTACAAGTTCTAGACCTGATAGGAATATATAGATTCCATTTTGGTATTCATAGCTTTTTGCCATAAATTTGCATCAACATAATTCATAGCCTTCTTATATGAAGTTGGATCATCAACTTGTTTTGTAGAGATCGCCTGGTTTGACTCTCCGACTAACAAATATCTAGAAGGTGGTTTGACGACCCTCTGAATTTGTCTAATGGATGGTGGATCCCAGACTGTGGCATCATTTGGAATTGTAACATTTGTATCAATGTTGGTACCACCATTAGGTGATGCAATTACCTCATCAATACCTTCAACATTTATTTGATCTACGAGATTAGATAACGACTCATCTTTCCCACTAAAATCACATTGTTTAGGTATTTATGACACCAAATGTTGTTTATCATTAGGTTGCATTTCAGAAATCCATAAGATGGAATTGCTTCCACTCATTTCTTCCAACATGATCTTACTATTGGACTGACGTTCATACCAAAAAGGTTGCATCTGTGCTAACAAAGACCTTTCTTTCTAGAGGACTATAAAAATAATATCATCTGGTTCTTTAGGGTATCCCACAAATAGACATATCTTTATCTAGACTCTGGCTTTTCTACCTTCCCTTTCAGCACATGAGCCGGACATTCCCAAATTCGAATTTGACGTAAGCTAGACTTGCATCCATTCCAGGGGCGGATCCAGGAATTTTTCGCGCACGGGCTAAAATTTAAAAGTCATGATGCCGACAAAGCAATAACAACAATCATTATACCGACAAGGCAACATTTCAACACAACAACTTAGACAAGTAAGGGAAAACGGAAAACATTCAATTCAATATTTCGACAAGGCAATAAGCAGAGAGATAATCAACCTGACTTACTAGGGTGTATTCAAATTTTTGCTTTTCCTACGTGTGTGTGGAATTAATCATGTTGACACTTGACAAAATNGAATTAATCATGTTGACACTTGACAAAATCCACTGTTGACAATGAAGAAGAATTGCGCATTAATGCGTAGCATAAAATTAATTCGTGGGATATTTGAAAATTAGTCTTTCACAAACTTATTTTCAACAACACAATCTCCCAATAAAATAATTTTGCACATGTACTCAAAACTTTTCCATAATTTTTTAAAAACACATTTTCCAAAAATATCAATTCAAATAACCTCTGCCAAACAAATACTAAGTTAATTGTCTCCTAAGATAAACCAAATAAGTTTTTGTATGGAAGTATGTTTAACTAAGTCCTAAGATAAACCAAATTAATTAGAAACCATTAAATCTCAGATTCTCAGTAACTATTACATTTCTAGCTGCAACACAATTAATTAAAAACCTGAGCAAGAATTTTTTGTTACTAAATGTTCGTATTCATTTCAAATATTCAATAGAAAGAAAATGAATTACAACTCTTGACCTGCAATATTAGGATTATTGCAAAACTGTTCGAGCTTATCCTTTAGGCCTCCATCAGTTGGTGTCTTGGTGAGATGTAATTCAGTAATTGTAATGGAATGTCCGAATGTAGTTAAAAATCCCCAACCCACCATTTTCCCTCTTCTTTTAATCGAAGTCCACCCCCAACCCTACTCATCACAGAAAAAAAAATCTCTCCTTAGATCCCTACACTGCTACACACAGAAATTTAAAGAGAGAAATCTAGATAAAGAAATATATGGAGGGTCTTATTCCATTTTTATATAAAGCTAGTGCAAGCAAATGAAGCAATACAGAAATGGTGGAAACTGGAAAGGGAGTCGTGGGAACATGGCTAAACGAAGTAACAAACCATCTTCTCCTTACTACGTGAGGCTTCCAGGTGACTCAGGCCGCTTCCAGTCGTTGGATATACAACTTTCCCGATCAGATTGTGGCCGTCGCCTGCCGATTCATTCACCGCTGCCAGAAGGCAAAATATTTTCTTCTCAAATCTCAATCAGAATCAAAACCGGAATGGACTTGCTCTTCAATATTTTTTTTTCATGGACACCAGGACACGGGCTGGCCCATATTAATAAGTGGGCTGAACCAAAAAAAATCAAAAAAAAGGAGGAGTATTGGATCTGGGCTTGGGCGAGCACAGGCTGTAGCCCGGGCCAGCCCGTGCTTAGATCCGCCCCTGATCCATTCCACTATTCCATAGGAGTCTTGGGAACCTAACAATGTCTAACAACGTCCTATTTTTTCTTTCTGAAATGTCATTCTGTTGGGATGTACTTGGCGTACTTAGTTGAGAAACAAATACAATTTTCTATCAAGTAGTCCCTAAATTCTCCCGAAATATATTCGCCACCTCGATCTGATTGGAGTGTTTTAATACTCTTATCCAAATGTTTCCCGACTTCAGTCTGATACTCTTTAAATTCTTCTATCTAAGTTTCGAGCCATTAGGTAGATGTATCCAAATCTAGAGTAATCATCTGTAAAAGTAATAAAAATACTTATAGACCCCTCTCGCAGGTGCATCCATGGGTCCACACACACCAAAATGAACTAGTTCTAATATATATATATATATTTTTTGGCTCTATGTCCTTTTACTAGAAAAGATCTCTTGGTCATTTTACCTTCCAAACAAGAATAAAAAACTAGCAATAGTTCAATCTTAAGTTGTCAAGTGGACCACCTCTAGCCAATCTTTGTATTTTGTTAAGGTTAATATGTCCAAATCTAAGATGCCACATATATGTATGACTAGTATGGTAGGACATTTATTTATGGTTTGCGAAAGTAACACTTATTTCATTTGTGGCACAATTTAGAATGTAAAGACCATTAGTCAAATATCCAGCACAAATAATAAATTTATTTTTAAAAAAAATATAAAACGCATAATATGCAAAATTTACAGAATAGCTTTGTCCTATTAAACAAGAAATAGAAATCAAATTCCGCTTCATTCGCGAGATATAATAACACTTTCTAAGAATTAAACGCCTACAACTACTGCAATAAAAGTAAACTACTCCTACTTTCCTTGCTGAAACTATAACACATACGCCGACTAAAATTTTAAACTGGTCCTCACTAAGTCTTCTACTATCCCGAAGCACCTACATATACATCCATATATGATTAGTGGCTCCAGAGTTTACAACCTAGGAATTTGTAGAATCAACCACCAAACATGACTTAGCAATAAAAAACTCATCAGCACTTTGCTTTTTAGTTAGTGCATTAGGGCACTCTTTCTTCTAGTGTCCCTTGTGACCACAGTGGAAACATTTGCATTTCGACTTCCATCTGATTTGGGCTTTTTGTTGTTGCCTGGCTTCTTGTTAGATCTCTTTCTATTTTTCAATTCCGTCTTTTGGTTTGGAACTAGAAGAGCTAGCAAGTGCCGCATGAGCATGGCCACCCTTACCCTTAAGACGACTTTCCACATTTTGCAACTCATTCATCCATTCAGTTGATGGCTTATCCATCTTGTGCAAGTGATAGTCTACGATAATATGTGAAAACATACCAAATAAAGAATTTAATACCATATTAACTTGAATTTCTTGATCAATAGTTGCACCCAAATTCTCCACCACGTTGAAGTGTTCAATCATAGCAACATATGATCCTTTACAGGCGTTCTAGGTTTCATGCGAATGTTGTACAAGGTACGAACGATCTCAAAATGAGCCCTCCTACTTTGATGTCCAAACATGCTCTTCAGGCTTTCTAATATGTTATAAGAGGTCTCCCGACTTTCAAATTATGTTGTAACACGCTCGACATTGATGCCAAGATGTAACAACAAGCCATCTTGTCAACTGCGATCCACTTATCATACGAAGCCCTCTTGGTTTTGCCTGTTGTCTTAATAGGTTTTTTGGGACATTTCTCCTCGAGCACAAAATCAAGTTTTTTAGTAATAAGCACAAATATCAAATTACGTTTCCAATCCACATAATTATCTCCGACGAGTTGGTTTCGTTTTAGAATAACAAAAAATGCGATGAGAGACATTTTACTGAAAAATAATTATTTATTGCATATTAAAATTGAGCGGCGAATAATAATTTAACATATGATGCATGTATGCATATGTAGATCCATCTAACTACAATAATGCAACGATAACTCGATCCTTGTGATCTAACATGCCTCTCTATAGGAAAGGTCGTCGTGTCCACTGATCAAGCTAAGACCCTCCGATTAGACAAATTATATCCGATAACAAATGTCTATATTAAGCCTAGTATCATTTTATTTGGTCACCAAAATTATAAAAAAGAGTCTTTGTAGGATGTTCATAGATAATTCCGATTTGAGTGTGTGACCTTTGTCTCAATCTTTAAATATTTGAAAATAATTTTACCATTTATAGGATGATCAAAAATTATATTCTATTTAGACTATCTTATCATAAAGAGATCCAATCAAGCAACTCGAACAACGGTGCCCTCCTATAGAGAGTCTGTTGCAATACCGACACGAGTCAAACGAAAATTCTATCGCTGCCACGCAGGCAGTCTGCCTAGGCAGAATATGCTATGCAGGTAGAATTCTGCCACACATGCAGTCTGCCTACACAAGCAGAGTTCTATTACGCAGGCAGAATCTATCTGTCATGCAGGCAGAGTCTATCTACCACGCATGCAGTTTGTTTGCACTAGCAGAGTTTCACCACGCAGGCAGTTTTTTTCCGCTGTAATTTCTTGATCTTCTTCACTAGGTCTTCAATCTTCAATCAATTTTCATAATTCAACAACTACAATAATTACATAATTCCCATGTCCCGTACGTTCACAATTTTGAATCTAATTGAAAATTAAATTAAGATGATGGAGCTGTAATCCACCTATCTTGTTACATATTTGAAATAAAAAATTACATCAAGAACATGCCACAAATAATTGGATCACAGTTTAAAATAATTCAATCAGCACATAATAAAATTTACTAGACATCACTCGACTAGAACATGAAATCAAGATTCATAATTAACAAACATGTGAAAGATCTAGATCGCTCTGATACCAGTTGTTGGATTGCGGAAGCGAAATTATCTAGAAATTTAAAAAAAAATTTAATTCAATAAACAAGATCGTCTAATTGTTCACATGTATGTTATACCAAGATTAGGGATTTAGATTTTTACCTAAATTCAATGATCAATTCTAAAACTGTATCTAAATCACAAACTTTCAGCTTTTTGAATCACGAGCTTCCATCATCTAATTGCAAGAACTTGATACTTCAAATCTCCAAATTTTCTATGGTATTCTCTAAAGTCAAGACTGCATCGTGGGTGGGCCCCTTCTTTTAATTAAATTAAGAAACTAATTCTTGGATTGAACAATAAGAAAATATGAATTTTCACTTTTTCTCTCTCTTCAAATTTGAACACTATGAAATTATGTATTATGATTCTTGTAGAGTTTTTATGTCCATCTAATCTTTATTTACAAAGATAAAAGATGTTCCAATCCTTGTAGAATAATAATTCTAATATCAAATAGAAGTCTTAATTAAAATTCAAATATGAGTTTTAATTAAAGTCCAAATCCAATTAGTTTACATTTAATTGCATGTATAGTTCTAGAACTTCAATTACAATTACAATGAAGTTTACGACTTTTATAGTAATTACAAGTAAATACAAAACTTTATTGTAATTACAATTAAGTCCAAAATTAATTATAATTACATTAATTAAGTTCTGCTTTATAGAGCTACCACAGGGATCTAATAGGGCATATATTTTTCAAGCTCCAATAATTAGATCATGTCTAGTCGACCCTATATCACCAAATTTAATTATTAGTCTTTGTTTTTTTGCACTATAGACAAAAGACTGAACTCTCGGAATATATAAGATCATACAAGCCAATACATTTGTAATACTTTCGTTTGACCTGCACCGAGATTCGATAATTAGGTACGAGCATAAAAGACTGTTTTGCTGCTCTAATTATTTTCACTAACTTCAGCACCATTTTTTTCAACGATCATGTGAACAAATCATTGATGTCAAAATTTAGCCGTTGCTAAATTTCGAGCTCAAATTTTAACCATTCAATAGAAAAACTTAAGTAGTCACTCTACCCATTTTTTAGGACGACGATTCCCATATGAATTTATGTTCTCTACTTCGCTCTTTATCAAGTTCCCAATTCATCGAGATATTTGATCAATCAAATTGATTTCACCCATTGATGAATCATAGAACCATTAAAATCATGAAAATATATACATAACTTTGTCAATGGATTTAGATGAAATACACAGTGGTCAAGTGGAATTTATTTCTCCGTATGGTCATGTTATAGAATTAAACTCGATACGTGGTCCGTTCAATACATTCCAAGTATACTAATGTCATCTTTAACTATTACCGTGATAGAGACAAATCACAAACCCGAATAGTGAATCGAAAAACACTACAACCTTCTAGTACAAGGTGCCAACACTTATACATAGGTAGTGAACAAATTATTTATGATCAAAATATAAGTTGTGTCACATTGCACTTCTCAACGTAAGTACCTAACTTATATTATCTCAAGTGGTCATAGACACTTTAATTCGCATATTTAATAAATAAATACAATTTTATTTAACATAAGAATATTGTTATTTTTACATGAGTAAAAGTATACTATATGGGCACACAACCCATTATACCCATCTCTTGAATCCATGGCTCTCTCCTCCAACCGCAATAAGGTAACAATTCCTTGACACTACTTCAATGCAAAACAAAAGGGAGGCCAAAACTCACTAATTCTCTTCGACGATTATTGTATTTTTAGGATTAAAAGACCATTTGTGTATAAAATATAGACTATATTCATCCATCAATTTTTTGGTGTTTGATTTTCGATGGGCAATGATTGGTGGTTTAAGGTTGCGGTGGAGGCTATGGTGGACTGTAGGTGGGGCTATTCTGGTTTAGTTCTGGAATGAGGTTTCATTACTTTCCTTTTACTTTTTTGATTTTTAAAAATTATTTTTACTTATTTTATATGGTAATATTTTAAAGTTGTCGTTTTACCCTCCACTTAATTGGTCAAAAATGTCAAAATCTATTTTTTCTTGGTCAACTTACAGTAGATTAGACAATTTTCATTCATTTGGACTCCAGGTGCAATATTTTGAAAGATTTGGGATGACAATTGCAATAAATAAAAGGAAAGGAGAAAGTTTGCAACTATTTGAAAGGTTTGGAAGTGCAACTGCAATTATCCCATTTTTTATCTATTGAATATGTGACCCAAATTTCAATGTTGATTTCGTGTTTTGGTTGCAAATGAGTTAAAGAGATCAAAATTGACAATTACAGTTTGAAGCAACAATTGGGCGTTTGGGTGCCCAAACGGGACACTGAGGCGCCAATTGGGATGAAACATTGGATTATTTACCGAAATTCGACGCTGGGGCGCCATTGGAAGAGTTTTGTTTGCAACTCGCTTCACGTTCGAGCTCTGGGCGCCGCTCGCCTGCCACTTGAGCGGTAGTGTTGTTCGGGAAAATATTGTTTCCTTATTTTTAGCTCATTTTTGAGTCTGTTTCCAACAATAACATATTTTTTTGGTCCATTATATAGTCCACGACTTGTATGGTTTTCATATGAATTTTAGAGAGTTAGAATTGTATTAGTTACATAATATTTTTTATATTTCTCTCCATAATTAATAAAAATCTTCATTCCACTGCCATATTATTGTGGTATCCTTATATTGTGATCATTACTTCAAATTGTATCATTCATCTTGCTTATTATTAAAAATTGGTATTGTTTGTCGATTACATAGTCCTTGTTAATTCACTAACAATTGGTATCAAAGTCAAGTTCGTTGTTTTTCGTAATATTTGATTTCTTTTTTTGGGATGGCAACCATGAAATACGCTATTCCGCCTTTTTATCGCAATATAAGATTTTCGTTGTGACAACTGAAGATATAAGCAGTGCTCGCTCAAATCGATTTGGACGATGCCTTATTGGGATTTAACAAGATGCACTCAAATTGGTCAATTGAGAAGAAATAATGTAAGGATCGAACAACTTTATCATATATTCATCTTCATTTTTCGAATAATATTCTTTATAACGTTTCGAAAGAGAAAACTACAACTGAATTAAATTTGGAAATGGGAAACATGAATTGACAATGGAATCGGTTCTTGATTTTTTTTTAAATAAGAAGGCCATGATAAAATCTCACTACAAAACAAAAAGGCCCAACCAAACCTTCATCTCATCTCCTTCATGGCTTCAACGTCCCGTGCTCTTTGGCAATCCAGTGGCCTCCTTCCTTCTCCCTTCCACTGTTCCGGCGGATCCCAGCACGCGTGACTTCGCCCCCTTGCCAGGTGTTGGGTCTGTCATTGCTACCAATATTGCATCGCACGTTGATCCAACCCATCATTTTTGCTTTTTTTTAAAGAATTTAATGTGATTTAATACAAGCTATTGCAAAAAGGTGAATATTGCGAGGTATGGGAGAATGCGAGAAAAATGCAGAAATAAGTACATTTATTGCTAACTTTTGACTCTACAAATTTTTTCGTTATGACAAAAGGAAACAAGCTTTAAACTGAACAATGGTCTTGTACTCCTAGATTTGAAAAAGAGCTTAGTGCCTATTGTGGGCTTGTTGTTCAAAACCAAAACCAAAGGATAATCGCAAGGGGACATAAAAAGATTTAGCTATATGCCTTGGATGGAATCTCACATCAAACTTTAAGCATATTATGGAAAAGTAGTTCGATTCGAACTATTTGGCTTCGACCACTTGGGCATTTCCCGTCCAAAGCGAATTATTTTGTTAAAGGAGAAAAAAGTTAATGATGTGTCTCATTGGGTAACTAACCTCCTATACTTGTCAAGTGTCAAGCAAAAAAAAAAGTTTCAAAGTACCTTTTGAATGTTATAGAAAAACCTAATATATCCCCGACAAGTTACCTTCTAATTTTTGAGGACCAGCCCCACTAGCCTCTGAAAAAAAAAGAAAAAAAATCAATACAATGCAATATTTGTTGATGATTTCTCCATGTTCACGTGGTTGTATCCATTAAGGCGAAAGTCTTAATTCTACGAGTACTTTGACGAATTCTAAGGCTTTCCAATTTGATCAGGATGGAAAGTTTGGCTCGATTTGTAGGTGGGTGGGTAGAAGAAAAATCTATTTGAAATGGTCAGTATGGGAAAATACTAAGCCCTTCCCCCTTCTTTTCTTTCACATTAACCAAGTCCTAGACAATGTTGGAAAAAGGTCAATCTTTAAACTTGAAAATAATGGCTAATTTATCATTGACGTTGAAAACGAACCATCCCCCCCGCCATTACTGCCGTGGCAAAGACGTTGGCGAGGTACAATCTACTTATGATTTGACTTAAATACCCCTCAAAATCAAGGCTTAACAAAATTTAATCGGGATCCAAGCTTTACAAAAAGCTGAAGGGAGCATTTCGATGTGTAGAAAACCCAAACAAATAATTCAATTTTAAAACCGGTGTTATCACACGAGTCACCATACTTTGAGGCATATTAATGAAAAAATTAAGGGTGGTGCTAGTGGTACATCACCACTTACACAAAAGTGTCCATAATAGACACCCGACGCCCTCCTATTGGTGGGATGCCGGACCCCACTGACACCTCACCAATAGGAGGGCGCCAAGTGTCCATTATGGACATCCTGTGTAAGTGGTGATGAACCACTAGAATAATTCTAAAATTAATTACTACTTGAGGTTTCCCTTCTAAATAGTTAACATTTTAAGATGAATGATTAAGATATCATATAAACTATGAATAAAAAAGGCTTGAGCTCTTCAAGATTAATCACACATCCTTAATGATATGTGAACATGACTTATATTTGGACGATTAATCATTGGTTTGATTCGTATAAGATCTACATTATACTGATTGTAATTCAATTTGTGTGCACTTTCAATTATTTATTCTCTCCATATTAGAGATATATAGACATCGCAGCAATGGCTTCATGGAAATGGCTACCTTTCATTTTCTTCAATCCTACTACCCTTTTTGCTCTGGTTAAATCCCAGATGCATTTGTGGTAATTACACAAGTAATAGCATGCAAAATGAACACTTTTTGTCTATGGTTAAATCCCAGGATTATTGGTGTCTCAACAATGGTAACTACACAAGTAATAGCACGTACAAGGCAAATCTCGATACCCTCCTCTACTCTTATCACTTCTTTAATTGATGGCAATGGATTTTACAGTGCCTCGTATGGAGAAAATTCCGATAGAGTAAATACAATGGCACTCTGTAGAGGAGACTTTCAGCTTGATAAATGTCATAGTTGCAGGGGCGGACCCAGCACCTGGCCAGCCCCCGCGGCCGCCCGTGCTGGGTCCGTCGGGAGCTTGAAG
>CAIGRE010137339.1:0-17179 GCA_903798275.1 Fraxinus angustifolia subsp. syriaca
CAAATTGATGGATTCCATCTATTTGGATCCTAGTTGGTTAGGGTAAAGTTTGTTAAAAAGTAAAAAGTTAGGGACCACTACTGAGATTTACCCTAAAGAAAAGTAAAGAAGTGATTTTTGAGATCTTCCCAAAACTAGCTGTGTCAAATTTCAACATGTTGAAGTTGCCCTTTCGGTGTTAATGCTACTGTTATTCACATACCCCAACATTAAAAGGCTTGAAGAAACATTAATGGAAAGTTTATAAGAACATATATTGTTACTCATATAAATAATCGTAAATAAATGTCGACGTGGCGGACGGGTAGGCCCACACTTCACAAGGTAGTATGGGCGACCCTGTTTGTGTATATGGGACGAGCCCTTTCTTAGGGGGCAAAATGAACCGATTCATGACGAGGTGAATGGCCTGAACCCCAGCAATATCTTGTGATAAAGTGATTGACAAGACAACACACTGTCAACGACGCATCTGCACACCTACACGGTCAAATCTCAGGGCTAGGGTTTAATAGATATGGAGATCCTATCATTTAATGTTGTTGACTGATTGATTAATGTTAACAAAATCCAATGGATCTGGCAAGACCACATATCCCATCATCCAATGAACCTCGTTCACGATACTTTAAGTATAAAAACCCACACTTAGCACAATTTGAAGGTAATGCAAGTTTATACATTCAAAGTAAACCTTCTCTCTCTCGCTACTTAAAGCTCACTCCTTAAGCCGACCTCTTTTTTATTAGTGAAATAAGGACATTGCAACTCGTTAAACACTTGAAACCATTCCCTTCATTGATTTATCTACAAAATTGGTGATTTGATCTGAATAATACATTGTGATTCAGTTTATGTGCACGTTAGTTTCTACTTATCTGTTGGCCATGTCATTGGTCCTTTTTTGGGGTCAATAGATTGGCGCTGTATGTGGAAATCTATATACCATAACCACGAGCATCCTAGTTGTAGTGAAGAGTCTTGAAGAAAGGTTTGGTTCTTGAATAAAGAACCTTCGTAAATGAACAGTTTGGAAACACGATGAGTTCAAGTCACCAAGGAACACATGGCGGAGATGGGCAGCAGCAGGCCTCTGAAGAAGAGGTCTTCTACACGAACATAAACATGCGTTGCCCCTACTAATGCCATAGGAGTGGCGGTACCACTACACACCTGACGAGAGAAGTTGGAGAAATGGCCACTAACATGAGAAATATGGCCCAACAAAATGCTGTCATGCAAAGTTGCTAATGCAAATGCACCAGCAGGTTGGGTCCTAGGCGCTTTAGCATAGGCCTTTTCCCCAAGAAGGTGAGGAAAATGACACAGTGACATACCCTCAAATGTATGGAATGAATGATAACTAGTAAAACGAGAAGTGGAGTGGATACCTCCACTAACTATGTTATGAGCCTTCATGGCGATAATATGCTAATGGAAGAAATTTTTCCCCCTGAATATACTCAAGAACATGAGCCTCAAAGGTCCACCCAGCGTCTTTGACAGAAATTGGCCATCTAGGACAAGAAATAGGTCCCATCAGCCTTTCCCAGCTTAAAAAGGACGAGAGCAACATCAGGGGTACGAGACTCAAGGGGTGCCACCTCTTCCTAGAAATAATTGAGAAAGAAGAGACGTATCGAATGCGAGAAATCAGGCTGGAACATCATAGTCTCGTTATCAAGTAGAGAAAAATGACTCTAATGGTCCTTGTAGATCGTTTGAGCTGGATGATGATGATGATGAGAGTTTGCCATTTTCCCAAGAGTTGAGAAGTGCCCCAGTTCCAAACCATTTTGTAGCACCGAAAATACCCAAATATGAAGGAAAAGACGATCCCGTGAAACACCTCAATAATTATAAAACCCAAGTGTCTCTACAATGGGCCTCATCGGCGTTAAAGTGCCAAGTTTTCCATCTTACACTAATGAGAGCCACAAAAATTAGGAACAATAGTATTTCTGTTGGCAGCATCAGAAGTTAGTCGGACTTTAAAAAGACCTTTCTAAACCAATACTTGTCAAGTAAGAAATGAGAGACCCCTATCTAGAGGCTGCAGGATATGAGTTAGCAGGTAAGGAAAACCTGAAAAGTTACCTTGCCCGCTTCACGGATGAAATAACCTATTTCGAGCAAGTCATTGATAGAGGGGCCCTTTCTACTTTAAGGGGAGGCCTCAATATGAATACCCCATTTTCGAGGGATGTGCAAAATAAAAACCACCTCTTATGATGCCTTGGTGGAAATGATGAGAAGAAAAATTGTCAATGAAGAGTTGATTGACCACCGTAATCGACCTCATTGGGGCTCCTGTTATCCCAAAGTTAGCGAATGTCATGTCTCCCATTTGGTAGATCAAAGTGGACTCAAGCAGGACACACCATAGCCTCCACCTCAGGGCAAACGTTGGCCACTGCCACAATAAATGCAGTGCCCTCTTTGGCATATGAAAAGGTTGGACCTGATACTCATAAGCATCCGAACTTACCTTAAAGAAGAGGCAAAGGTAGAGGAAGGATCAAATAGCCTAAAGATAGGCAATACTGCACATATCATCGAACCAACAACTATAGCTCTGAAAATTACATGTCTAGGACATATCATAAAGAAACTGCTGGCCCCCATACTGAGGGTAGAAATACCCACCGCGTGTAAATAAATGCTCCCTCGCTTAGGTAAGAGCCCGATACAATGAGGCGAGGCAGAATCGCCAGAACGAATCACCTCAGAGGGAGCATGAAGAAGATAGAAACAGGACGAGGTCAAATGCCCAGGAGAGAGCCCCTAGCGAACACTGACGAAGTACTCATCAGAGAAATTAACACCATAATCGGTGGTCCACATATAGGAGGAAGTTCCAAGAATGCCTTGAAAAACTACGCAAAAGAAGCAAAAGATCCTATCATGGATATAATACCCTATTTGGAACATCTTTCGACAAGATGATAGTGGACCACGAGCCACCTCCATGACCGCTCCATTGTATGATTTTACTAGTGATAGCATCGTTCTTAGGGAAAAAGGATCACATTGGTAGTGAAAATGGGAGAGAGCCCATTTAAGGCTCACCATTTCATGGATTTTTTAATCGTAGACCACCAGTCTGCCTATCATGGAGTTTTAGGGTGACCCGCCTTAAAAGAGCTTGAGGTCGTACATCTATACATCATCTCTATATGAAATCTCCTACCATGGAAGGAGTTGCCACAGTACGAGGTAACCAAATGGGTTCGAATGAGTGTTACCTCAGCTTCTTGAGAAAATCCAAACCCCACAACATAAACATAGTTCTAATAGATACTAAAATGGTTGACGCGCCTGAAGAAGGTTTTACCTCTGAATAAGGGAGAGACGTCAACATGGTGGATGTCTATGAAGAAAGGGTCATCAAAGTGGATCTGGAGCCCAGAGTTATGGAATCGAACTTGCAAGCAACCCAAGTAGAAGAGCTGGAACCTTTCCCTATAAGCTCAAACGACCCCACGAGGTCATTGTAGATAAAGAAGGAGCTCGAAAAAGAAGCAAAGGCAAATTTTAAAGGTTTCCTACTCGACAACGTGGATGTGTTTGCTTGGAAACACAAAGATATGGTGGGCATTGATCCCAGAATCAATTTCCTTCGGCTTAACGTAGACCCAAAATTCACTTCTCACAGGCAAAAGAGGAGAGCACCGAATCTGAAATGGTATGCAACATTAAATAAGGAGGTTCAGAAACTCATATCCAATGGGTTCATCAGAGTGGCCGTATACCCTAAGTGGATATCAAACCCCATCTTGGTAAAGAAATCCAACAGCAAGTGGAGAGTTTGCATAGATTTCTCCAACCTCAACCAAGCTTGTTCGAAGGATAGTTTTTCGCTTCCAAGGATCGACCAAGTGGTTGACTCTACCGCATGACACGAGCTATTGAGTTTCATTGACCGTCAGATGAGGACCACACATCTTTTATCACTGACCGAGGACTCTATTGCTACAAAGTCATGCCCTTTGGTCTGAAAAATACCGATGCAACACCAACAGCTAGTTAACAAGATGCTTTTCGACCTCATAGGCAAGACATGGAAGTATACGTCGATGATATGCTTGTGAAAAGCCTTAAATCTTCAGATCACATCGAGCATTTGCGAGCTACTTTTGAGATCCTGATAAAGTATCGCATAAAGCTGAACTTGTTGAAATTCGTCTTTGGCATCGCCTCCAGAAAGTTCTTCGGCTATATGGTCAACTAGCGAGGCATTGAGGCAAACCCCGAGAAAAGTAAGGCCTTTCTGGACATGAAATCCCCCAACAAACCAAAGGAAGTGCATCGCTTAACAGGACGCTTCGCGGCGCTAAATTGGTTCATTTTTAGGATCGATGCCTTCCTTTATTTAAACTTTTAAAGGGAGGAAAAAGATTCCAATGGAACGAAGAGTGCGAAGAGGCATTCCAAGGGCTGAAGAAGCACTTGGGCTAAATCCTCTCATTTCGAAGCCTAAAAAGGAAGAAACGTTGCTGCTATATCTGGTTGTTAGTGCCGATGCTATGAGCTCGATACTGGTACGAGAGGAGGGCAACACACAACTACCTATCTACTACCGAAGGAGATACATTACACTAACATGAAAAAGCTCACCTTGTTCCTTATGATTTCTTCAAGGAAACTTAGGTCGTACTTCCAAGCCCACAACATACTAGTTCTAACGAGCATCTCTCTCAAACAAGTGCCCCAAAAACTAGACGCATCGGGGAAGCTAATGAAATAGGTAGTGGCGGATCTTGTTGCCGAATTTATAGAGGCAATGGATATCAATATTATGATAGAGCTGGTAGACCTACCAACCTGGAAGCTATTTGTAGATGGGTCCGTCAAGGAAGTTGGGTCAAGAGCTGAGTGTTGCGGAGAGCCTTGAGGGCCACAAGCTTAATTGCGTGGTGATGTTCAATTTCAAAACCTCCAACAATGCTACTGAGTACGAAGCTTCTAGCAAGCCCAAAGAAATGAAAGTCAAAATCTTGGCAGTTCGAAGCGACTCCCAACTAATCGTGAGCTAAGTCAACGGCAGTTTCATAGGCAATGATAGGGACATGGCGACATACCTGAAGAAGGTTATGGAGCTGATCCCATGTTTTGAAAAGTTCAAGCTAACTCAAATCCTAAGGGCAGAAAACTTGCACGCAGACGCCTTGTCAAAGTTAGCAAGCAGCAAAGACTCGGTCCTGCTTAAGTTTGTACCTGTCAGTACCTTTCCAGACCCTCCACAACCAAAGTGGACGAGGTGATGTGGGTTGGAGAAACTCCACAATTGATGCGACCAATCATAGCCTAACCACAAAGACCATATCCTGCCCGAGAAAAAAAAAGAGGCCCGTAAGCTCAGGCGTAAGGCCGCCCACCACGTACTCCAAGATGAGGTCCTCTACAAAAGGGGGTTTTCATCCCCTCTCCTACGATGCATTGGAGGAGAAAATGCAGAATATGTACTATGAGAAATCTATGAAGGGATCCGTGGCGACCATACGTGAGGCCTAGCATTAGCCCACAAAGTTTGAGGCAAGGGTACTATTGGCCAACCTTAAAAAAAGATGCTATACACTTCGTGAGGTGGTGTGATAAGTGCCACGCTTCTCCTCCGTTCAAAGGTAACCGTCCCAGAACTAACAGTGGTCCAGCTTATAGCCTTTTGCCAAGTGGGGGGTCGATCTGATAGGACCCATGCCAAAGGGAAAGGGAGGTGCAAACTATGCAATCGTCGCCATCGATTATTTTACCAAATAGGTTGAAGCTGAACCGTTGGCTAAATTCATTGGGGCACACACCTCTAAATTCATATGGAAAAATATCATATGCCGGTTCGAAATTCTCCACTCGATAGTCACAGATAATGGGCGACAATTCGACAACAAGAAACTTCGGGACCTTTGTAATGAATTAGGCATCAAAAAGCACTTCTCCTCTTCTCACCATACCCAAGCAAATGGCCAGGTCCAGGCAGTTAATAAAACCATAAAGCATCTCCTGAAGAAAAAATTGGACGAGTCAAAAAAGGCATGGGTGGACGCTCCCCTATGTGTTGTGGACAATATGTATTACCAGCCGAAACGCAACAAGAGAGACCTCTTTCTCCATGATTTACGGGGCTAAAGCAATGAGCCCAGTTGAGGTGGGTCTTCCATCGCCCCACCGTCTACAATTTAACGAGATCTCCAATGATGAGATAAGACAATGTGAGCTCAACTTTCTTAAAGAAAGGAGAGAGACCTCAAAGATCAAACTTACTACCTACCAAAGAAAGACGACACGGTACTACAATGCCAAAGTCAAGCATAAATCATTTAGGAGAGGTGACCTGGTGCTCAAGAGGGTGTTTTTGTCTTCTAAGGAGCCTGGTGTGGGTATGTTGGGTCTAAATTGGGAAGGCCCTTACTGTCTTTCAGGCGAGGTCAAGCCAAGAACTTTTTTGATTAAAAATCTGGATGGGAAGGTACAGCCCCATCCCTAGAATGTCAACCACCTTCGAATGTATTACCAATAATTCTCCATTCAATACGTGTACCGCTTATGATTAATGCATATGCCCTTTTGCTTTTATGACAAACTCATATGATTGAATATGGCAAGCCCATATAATGAATTTACTGTTAAACTATGACGAGCCCATATCTTCATCAACTTATTAACTATGACAAGCTCATACCTTCCTTCAACAGTTAAAATATGGCGAGCCCATATCTTCATCAACTTATTAACTATGACAAGCTCATAAGTTACATTAAGTGTGACAAGCTCATACCCTTCTTCAACGGTTAAAATATGGCAAGCCTATGCAACAAATCTATCATAAATAAAACTCGGATATAACAAACCTATGAAACTAGCCGGTGCATACAACTCTATTATCTATTAACTGGTTACGACAAGTCTGTATTGGTTTGTTATTCATAAACCCCTAGGGGATTAAACGAACCTATAAATGACGAGCTCGTTAATTATCACTATTTGCTAAAATTAGTTATGGCGAACCCATGAAACAACGTCACAAAATGTGACGAGCTTATATATTAGTTATGGCGAGCCCATTAATTATCATTATTCGCAAGCTCAGTCAGTTTATAAATATGACAAGCTCATAGACCTCAGATTCCTATGCTATATCTGGATTAAAACATGGCAATCTTATTATCAGTAATGTATTGCGAACCGATCCATTTTAATTATTTACTGGGCTCTCAGCTTCATTGGCTGGGGTGGACGGCTCGGCAGTCATAAATTCATCCTTCAATATGGCCTGGTCCAATTGAGGATGCAGCTCAGCAAGCCTCGAGAACACTTCATTGAATGCGTCCTCTCCAATAAATGCTTAGGCCATCATACTCTGTTATCTCATGGTGAAAGGCGAATGTACTCGTTCACTGTTGCTGCCCCAGCCCCACTCAATTGTTGCTTCAAATTTGCAACCTCGATGATTAGCCCCTTAACCCTAGATTTCAGCTCCCCTTTATCCTTATTAGCCACCTCCACGGCAAACGAAGTAATTTTTTGCAAGTTATCTAAGTTCTCCACTTGTTTCGTCAGGGCATTGATCTTATCTTTACAGAGGTGGACTTCTCTCTGCAACTCAACATTTTCCTTGGAAATGGCATCCACCCTCGACTCAGCCTCAACCAACTTTACCCTAGAGGCCTCCATGGCCTCGTTAGCAGAGGACATTTTAGCCTTCGCCTTATTTAACTCTACCCCGACATCTTCTTCTGGGCCTCTCCCAAACTCCTTAATTGAAGCAAGTTGGGCTTCACATATTCCTTCTTATCATGCTGCCCTGCAAAGCAAAAGGGGTCGTCTGAGAAGGTCACACAAAGGATAACTGAAATAAGAAGAGAAATTTTCATGTCTTACCCTTCGTAGCCATCAATAGGTGTGTGACGAACAGGTTCCGCTTGCTAACAACGTTTTAAAAGAACTTTTTCTCCGCAGGCAGTTTGTAAATTACCCGGATAATGGCCCACTCGAAGCTTAAGTTCGAAACGGTTAACTGCAGCTGCATAAATTTTATGTTAAATTAAGACAAAAAAGTGAATGAATAAGATCAAGATCAGTATGAAAGAAGGCTCAATTCACTATACTCATGATACTGGGTTGGCACGATGATCTCCGAGATCACATTTCCTTCCACTGTTTGCCAGTGACCCCTAATTCAAAACTAAGAGGATTTCCAATTTTTTATGGAGGTCGAGGTTCCCCAAATGAAAGTAGAATGTGGGCCCTAGGTATTCATGTAGTACCACCCTTTGCAATCATTCCCCCACCGAAGGCTCGGGGCTAGAAAAAGGTTTGAAAAACGTGAGGAGGCATATCCTCTCAAAGGGTGACCTCCTTCTAAAGAAGGAAGGTCCCTACTAATTGGCTCCAAGAGGTGGGAGCTAGGTTGTATTGCCTAAGGATGAACCAAAAGAAAGGATACAGAGTCAACCTCATCCCCCAGCTAAAATGGCCTCGCTCACTGCAACACACCCCTATCTGGGAAAATAGGCTCTCTTCTATAGGGTCGGCACAAACATTTCTATATTATCAGGAATCCTATACCTCTCATGAAAGGCCTCTAATTCGCTCTCCTTTATGTCTGTGGGCCATAATGTTATAGTCAATGGGGCCTTCTTGCATAATCCACGCACCATAATCCGCCCAATAGGGAGTACTGGAGGAATGCCGACCTCAACACAAATCAATGCCATATCCACCCCAGAAGACCTTTCCCATCTAAACTCTTCTTCGATGCAAAAGCTATTAAAATCATACAATGAGGAAAATGCCTCATAATAAGGTAAATACTTACGTAAGCACTAAAAATCCAAGTCCCTGAAAGCTTCAAGGTCGAAGAGAGGAGTCAATCGCCGACGACAATATTGGGTCAAAAGAGATGATTTCAAGAAAAAATGGATTTGCAGCCTTTTATATAAATAACCATACCTGGACTCGGGGATTGTTGTTACTCTTATAAATAATCGCAAATAAATGTCCATGTGGTGGACGGGTAGGCCCACACCTCACAAGGCAGTGTGGGCGACCATTTTGTGGCTCAAGGGGCAAAATGATCTGGTTCATGATGTGGCGAATGGCCCGGACCCCAATAGTATCTTGTGATAAAGTGATTGACAAGACAACAAGTTGCCAACGCCGCATCTGCACACCTACACGGTCAAATCTCAGGCCAGGGTTTAAAACATATGGAGATCCTAGCATTTAATGTTGTTGACTGATTGATTGTTGTTAACAAGAGCCAATGGATCCGGCAAGACCACGTGCCCCACCGTCCAACGGTCTTCGTTCAACCTACTTTAAGTATAAAAACTCACACTTAACACCATTTAAAGATAATGCAAGTTTACACATTCAAAGTAAACCTTCTCTCTCTGGCTCCTTTAGGCGACCCCCTTTTTATTAGCGAGATAAGGACATTGCAACTCATTAAACACTTAGAACATTCCCTTCATTGATTTATCTACAAAATTGGTGATTTGATCTGAATAACACATTGTGATTTGGCTTACGTGGACGTTAATTTCTACTTATCTGTTGGCCACATCATTGGTCCATTTTTGGGGGTTAACATATGTAATCTTCAAGAACTTGATTGGCCCATTCGAATTAGGCCTATACATTAGGCCAGACCGCTTACTCTAGTGTGTATAACTGTATATGCCTACATGTATTCTACCTATATATCAGATGAAGAACTGTGCCAATTATAAATCAAACATTATTCTTTCGTATTTTCATATCGTACATGCTACATAGGGTAGTGAAAAAAGTGCAGCACGACAAAAAGAGAACTTCAAAAGATACACACTCATGACCCTTGAACTTCACAATAACTCGAGACATAAATTTACATATTATCGCAATACAAATTATTACTACATGAGCCAGACTTTAAATACTACCATCTCAATCTACCTTGCAAGCACTTGTCGAGGAGAAAGTCCATCCTCCGAGACATCAAAGAACAATTCATCACTCTTAGACAATGCATAGACAATTTCCACCATACTAGGCCTCTTCGAAGGATCCTTGTGCAAACAAGCAACAGCAACGGCCATTACACCCATTACATTATCCATTGAGCATGACTCGTTTAAAAGATTACTGTCCATCCATTCTCTCAACCTCTTCATCCTTCGTTCGTCCTTTCCATCCAAAATTCCTTTCACACTAGTCCATAGAACGTTCCCTTCTACATCAGTGGCTTCTCTACCGGAGACAAGCTCAAGTAACACCACACCAAAAGAGAAAACATCCATTTTAGTTGAAACCACTCCATCAGAAAGGTACTCTGGAGCAATGTAACCTTGTGTTCCTACTATGTGCATTGTTATGGCATTGCAGCCCGATTTTGCAAGCCCAAAATTGGCAATTTTGGCCCTCATGTTCGAGTCCAATAGAATGTTGCTGCTTTTGACGTCTTTGTGCACAACTTTTGGTCTCGTGTGTTCATGGATGTATTGGAGACCATTTGCCACATCAATGGCAATTCTTAATCTTGTTTTCCAGCTCAACTTCTCGTTCTTGTTTTCATGAAGCCACGAGTGAAGTGAACCATTTTCGACATATTCGTAGACGAGGTAGCAATTCGCTTCTTCATGGTCTATGCAGAATCCCTCTAGCCTGACCAAGTTCCCATGGTTCACCTACAAAATAGCCAAGTCATTAAAATATACTCTTGGATCAAGGCAGTGGATGTTAATTCATGATTCGCGGGTTCATCAGTCAATTTAAGGATGAAGTAGTCCTGGCCACGTTTGCATTGGTGAAGAAAATAAGCAGTTAAATTAGAGTACACCGGCTAGGTTTAAATCAGTAAAACTGACAATTTGATTATATATAAAATTTACTAATCATGACATGGGAACTGCCAATCATCTTCTGTGTACTCTTCTGCAGGTAGATTCTCCCAACCTCCCTCACCACAGAGAGAAAAAAATAAAAAAATATGGTCAAAATAAACTGAGCTAAGAAGGTGGCTGTTTTCTTCCTTAATTAAATTCAAAGAAAAATATGAGGATGACAGCCCTTTTTGCATCATTTCTTATTTTATAAACCAAATTGTTATCTTAAATACCATGATTCTGCAGATTAAGAAATGTCACCTAACCTAACCATTAGTTTGTTTGTGACTAGTAAATGTATAGTAATATAATATCTTCCTACAAAACAGCTTGAAAATGACCACCCTCTTGTCCACTTAAACCTCTTCCCATCTTCACCAGTAATACTAATTATTTTTGATAATTTTCTAGATCTTAATACCAAAAAGTCAATTGCCAAACCATTAGGTAATTGCTAAACTAGAACAAGTAACAATCTGCACATTAAGGACTCTTTTCAGAAACAGTAAATAATGACAACAAACGAAGTATTGTTCTCAAAAAATTGGGGTGGCTATTCTCCGCAAAAGTGGTAAAATTTGAGAAATTGAAATGAACGAGAACTGTGGGATACATGTAAAATTTACCTTCTGTAAGATCTTGAGTTCCTCATAGGCATTCCATTTCATTTTCTTGATTGCATACAGTTCTCCATCAATACTGCCTTTGTAAACTGATCCTTGAATAATACATCTTTCGTCGAATTCGTCAGTTGCTGCCCTTAATTCATCTATTCCATATACTTTATACTTATCTAAGCAACCTGAAACATCAGCCATCAAATTCACCTCTTCACCCTTCATGAATCCCTTCCCTCTTTTATCAAATTTAAGTTTCTCTTCATCTCTATATTTTCCTTCCCTTTTCTTCATCAAACCCTCTCTATAAAACCACAATCCACAAACAAAAATCAGCAGCAGCCCACAAATTCCCAACCCAATTCCCAATCCTATGATGGCACCTTTTCTTTCAGTTTTCCTCCCACTCCCAGTAACAAGAGGAGGAGCGATAGGCTGTGTAATATTAGGAAGCCGAGATACCGGAACAAAAACTGTGTCATTTGGCCCAATACTATTCCCATTTACATCAATTATAGACTGTGTTGTGGATCCAAACCTTGATGCAATTGCACTCAAGTTATCAGATGGCTGAAAAACATAACTGATGAGAAAATTCACACCATTTTCCAACTGGGTTGAGTTGGGGCACTTACAAAATATTGGAAAAACTACATTAACACCTATAGGAAGGTTTGTAGGGATTAGGGTTGGATTTACAACTTCAACAGATTGGTAAGTTGTAAGATTTTGGAAATGGTGGGTTGACACAAGATAGAAGGTGTTACCACTTTTTATGGTGTAGTTTAATCCTGCATAAGAAATTGTAATGCTAGAATTCACAGTATTACAAGAACAATCTATGGGAACAAAAAGGGATTGATCAGGAATCAAAGTGGCATTTGGGAAAGAAATATTACTGGGTATTGAAATCTCGAGGCGGCTTATTGAGAAGAGATCACCTATGGAGGCCAAATCAAGAAAATCTGGAGCCATGGCTCTGTAGAAGGCATAAGTTCTGCAGGAGTTAAAGGACTGTCTGGTGCAGGGATAGCCTATGGTGCTTGACTGGGCTTGTATGGGGCGTAAATACTGGTTGCAGAACAAGAAAAAGACGAGGAAAAACAGAGGGAATTCATAGAAAGACTTGATTTTCATTTTGTTTTTTTGGTTCTTGAAAGTGATGAGAGTGGTGGTTTAAGAACACAGAGCTAAAGAAATTTGGACCCCCCTTTTGTGCCTGGGTTTGACCCGGGCACCCCCCTATCCCGATAGGGGGGTGCCGGGGTTTGACCCGGGCACAAAAACCCCGTGAAAGGGGATTAGTCCAAGAAATTTATATATCTGGTCAAGATGCTCCTGTTCCTCGCACCGAACGGAAGGCTTGTTTGGCTAGTAGCATGTTTGGCTGTACTGAAGCGACTTCCTTTTTCATTTTTTTGGAAAAAATCCCACACCGATAATTATTAAACTATAAATCAATTTATAAGAGTTTGAATTACTTCTTTTAATAAAGTTGACCTTTAATATGAAACTCTAAATCGTAATATTGTATCAAAACCCATAAATATCACATCAAATGATTACCAAATATAGTTCAATATATGAGTAATTAAATTACTTCTCTTAGCAATGTTAACTTTTAAGATGAAATTCCAATCATTAATATTGATAATGTCTCTACATGCTATTGAGAGATGCTTACTTTCTCCACACCCAATGGCTTACGGCTCATTTGACTAGTAGTATGTTTGGTCGTATTGTCTACGAGTACATGTAATGAAGAATGCTCACGTTCCTCGCACCTAAGGCCTGTTTGGTTAGCATCATGTTTGATCATACTTAAAAATATCCTTTTTAACTATCTTGCTTGACAAGATCTCCGTACATGCTATTGGGAGATGTTTTTGTTTCTTACACTTATCGACTTCTTTGGCTAGCAGAATATTTGTCGCACTTAAAAAAAGATTTTTTAATTATTATTGTTAACAACATGCCTCTACATGCTATCGGGAGATGTTTTTGTTCCTTACATCTATAGACTTGTTTGGCTAGCATAATGTTTAGTGGTAATTAAAAATAACTTTTTTTTAATTATTTTTCTTGACGACATGTCTTTCCACCTTCAATCGAGAGAGATGTATATATTCCTCACACGTGGTTTGTCTAGCCGCATGATTGGTCGTACTTAAAAATAGCTTTCTTAATTGTTTTCCTTAGCAAAATGTCTCTATGTGCTATTGAGAAAAGCCGTTTGAAAATCTCTTTTAAAAGCAGCCAAACATCTTCTAATTTTAATTATTTCTGCTACAAGTACATTTTACTTAGCAATAATATTTGATTTACTTATAAGCAGGCAAACACACGCTAAACGATCCATTAATGCTAGATTGAATATTTTCCATGATGGTCCCCACCTGGAAGAAATCCTGGTAAACTATTTTGTATTATACGGTGGATTACTTTGAACAAGTCACGAGAGACGACGTTTCATGAAGTAACAAAAAATATGAGAAATTAAATAAATTTGAAAAAAAGTTAGGCCACTTTAACGTTGTCCGATCCATAATTGACTTGATGCAAGTATAATATGTTTCGTAACAAATTTGTTTAATAGGTTGTTCGAATCACGTTAGACTCGATTGTAAACTCATGAGCCTTTTCGAGTGATTCTTGTTTAAATTTTTTTGTTTGTTACTTTTATTTGAAGAAAATTAAGCAAAAAAATTAAATTGTTGAGACATAATTTATCTCGAGTCAATTGCATGCATTAAATCAGTAAGCATTTTTTATAAATGTGAACTTTAATATTAAATTAGATGACTAAGAATTTTTAGTGCAGTCTTGTTTTCTTCTACTTATATATATATAAAAAAAAAAAAAATAGCATTTAATTTATTAAATTGATAAATGAATTTTATATGTATATAAAAGATGTGTGGAATTAGTGTGTGGGTATTAGAGACGCCCACAATTCTAAGTAATCTCGTCATCATTGCAGAGATTGGGAAAAAAATTCATGACTTTTTGTTCATTAGTCTAAAACGATGCCGTTTTATGCTCTAATTAGTAATTAGACCAACGTTTGAAAGGATTCTCTAATGGCGTGTTTGGAAGTTGTGCATCGGTGGCTTCTTGAATCTTAAATGAAAGGCAACTAACATTTCATATATTGGTGAAAGATCAAATCGACATAGATAAAGTTTCCATATAATAATCAAAGTACATGATAAAGTTGTAATCTTGACTTCAAATATATTTATTTTTAGCACGTTTGATTGATATCTTGACCAAGAACACTAATGGCATTTTTGATATATTTGATTGGACGAAATTAAGTGCGTGTTTGATTTAATAAAAAAAAGACTGATAAAGATTTAATTCACAGTCAAGAATTAATTATATGATCCACAACTGTCAACCACATATTTCATCAGTATTTATCAAATTCTATTAGAAATTTAATTTTTAACAAAACTAACCAGGAGCTAAATATGATAATAAATGGGGAAGAAGGAAAATGGCATAGTCAAGGGTGTAAATTAGACGACAAGCCTAACTTTTTTTTCATTTTTGAATGAGATTCGAAAGGTTAGGTTCCGATTAAAATGTCCCCTAGAGTCCAATGTATCGTACAAGTCACGGCTGACCATCCCGTCCCTCTAAAATGACAAGTGAATAGTGGGTCCGGAGATTAATGGTTACGGTGCGATATTTGTAAAAGTTCATGTACATGCCGGAGTCCACACGATTGTTAGTCATATTCTAATTAGAGAACAGAACAAAGATTTCACCCTCTAAATGGCTCAATTATTTTTACATGGCACATGCTGAAATGTCACCAGAAAATGCAGGCCAGTAGTAGATAAAATATTGCTGGAAAAGTTACAGTTTTGCACTATTTTAGTATGAATGCTATGTAATACCATTGGTGTTAGAACGGCAGATTGGACGAAGTTAAATTATAGGCTCGATGAAATGTAGAATTAATTGATTATTTAATTATACCTCTCATTTAATGTCATATAGTGCCACATGATTGATGTTTTGACATCAATGGTACTAAATAATATTACTCCGACACTGATCAAGTTTTAATCCTTGTGCACGAAAGGAAAACAAAGGTTAAATGTGCATATGCAATGAATGAACTACATCAATGTTGATGAAGACATGAGCAAATGAACATCCCCGAGTCTAACCGTATGAAGATAAGTCAGTCAATCAATAGAAACTAAAATGATAAATTTCTAGTCAATAACATACTCGATAACAGTAGTAATTAGTATGCAAAAATATGTTACATCTCATGCTTCTACCCTTTCAGTAGTTATATTTCTTGGAAAGACTAGGAGTTATGTAGCGATCGAGAATTTTAAATAATATAAAATTGTTTTTTTTGAAAAATGTGTCACGAAATTTTAACCCCAAACGTTAAAATGAAAACGTGTTCGTCTAACCTTTGTAAAACAAATTTAAATATATTTCAAGTCGAGTACAATCTCGAATAATTTTAAAATATCAATTTTTTTCTTTTATTTTTGTTTAAATCCAAAATTTAATAATTTTAAGTACAATATTTTATTATTTAGGGTCCAAATTTTTAATAGCTCGAATCTGGACTATTTAGCCAAATTCACTCAAACCCAATTTGAAAATCCTCATAGCCCAACTTTCTGGCCCATTTAAGCTCCTAGAGATTTGTGCCCTAAATTATTACTATTCAAATATCACTCTTTCCTCCCCCTTCATCACAACTCACGCAGCCAAGAAACTACAGAGTAAGCAAAAACTTTATCTCCCTCAAGTTACCCTCGTTTCACTCCACTGTAAAATCTTATGTTGGTGCTAAAAGCAATTTTCAGCACCAACGGCAATCCCTCAAGTTTTGGAAACTCTCGATGATGCTAGAACATCAATTTCTAGCATCATCACCACAATCATTTCACACAAAATCAACATCTCCAAACCCAGCTGCAAACACACAACTTCAACCACCCATTTGAGCCTCCAACGCCAACTCCAGCATCCCCACAAGCAACCACCAACAGCGCCATTCACACAAGCCCTAGCCACCCATTCGAACCCCCACAACAAACACCCACTGCTTCACCCAAAATCAACACCAAACCGCCACTCCCATGCCCCCAAAACAACACCAACAACCACAAACACTAAGAAATAAACTAACTCAAATACTTACCTCACTTTTCCCAGCCCATTTTCAGCAAAAATCGAACCTCCAAGCTTTGAATAACATTTGACCCGCACAACAAAGCTTCATCCCTGCTGCCTTCACTCCCAACTGGCGCCACCATGCGAAGGTGGCGCTGACGCCGCCTCTCGCCAGCAGTCGAATCGGAGAAGGGGCTGAGCCCTTCACCCTTTCTCCCGTCGTCGCCCTCTCTCTCCTCTCTGTTCGAAAATGGATGAGAGAAAGAGTGTGGTGTATATATTTGATATTTTGACTTTTTAGAAATGACCCTTTTAGCCCCCAAGTTTTAAAGTGTTCTATTTCAGTCCCAATGTTTTAGTTATAAGTTGACCAGTCTTTGGAGTTTCTGTTTTCCCATAGTCAATGCCTAATTTTGAAAAGTTTATATTTCAGTTCTTAAACTTTTCAAGTTCCAGTTTTAATAAATTTTCAATTAAGTCCATAAACTTTATTTTATCATTTTAAAACTTTAAAATTTCGAAATACTAATTTGATACTTATTT
>CAIGRE010137341.1:0-10197 GCA_903798275.1 Fraxinus angustifolia subsp. syriaca
ATCTAATCGAACTTAGGATAAAAGTAGAGCGACCATTGGTGAAGATAACAAAATAAGCCCTTGTTTAAGTTCAATTATTTAAAAAAAAAAAATTGATTTTGAAATAGTGTCTTTTGAAAAATGTCTGGTTAAGGAGTAGGAATAATTATTGAATTTATGTGTAATATTATTTTATTGGGAGAATATATGATTAATAGAAGAAAAGAGAAAAGTGAATTAAAATTGCCAAAGAACTTAACCAAACATGGTCCGTGATAGTCCTGTTGGTCCGAGACTCCGAGGTACTAGGTCCGCAAAGTGGATTGGATGGACGAAGTCGGGCCCAGAGCCAGCCCATCGCAGGCCTTGTCGGCCCATTCGACCCCACACGACATCAATATTCGTCACCCCAATCCCGCAATCCCGTCTCGCGATCTCCCTGTTTTCACTTCATCTCTTCATCACTCGGTGCGACAATTCATCAAACAGATTGCGCGAACCCGGGAAAGAGTGATCAAGGGGAGTGTAATCGGAGTTGGGTTTTACGAAAATGTCGCTGAGGCCGAGCAACAGGGCGGATGTACGGAAGAAGGGGTATAAAATCGGGGTGGATGCGGAGGAGGCGCGCCGGAGGAGAGAGGACAACATGGTTGAGATCAGGAAGAACAAACGTGAGGACAATCTTCTCAAGAAGCGAAGAGAGGGACTATTGAACAACAACTTCCAGCAACTACAGCAACACTTCCCTCTCGATCCCTCCCAATCCCCTTCTGTTGTTGAGAAAAAGGTAATGGTGGTAGACTGCTACCACTTTTACTTAGTATTTCGATGGTTATCGTAATTAATTTATGATATTCTGTGTTGCTACTTAGTGATCTGTATTGGTTTTTACAAGTGCAATGGGATATAGAGTTGGTGATGAAATGGTTTTTGATTTCAATTCTAGATTTTGTGAAGTTGGGCTGTGTAAAAGGGGTTTATTTAATGTATTTTACTTAATTCAACGTTTTAGTAGGTAGAGTTAGATGTATGAATTTTTGGAGAAGAGAAGTGCGATCTATACTTTGAGGGATGTCTAAATGAAGTGCCTTCTTTTTAGATTTTCAATAGACGCTTCTTGTTATGGATTAAGATGTTTTGTTCCAATAATGTTGGAAAAGGGAAAGTTTTTCCTTCCCTTTTCTTGAGTAAATAGTCAGAGATATGAACTTTCAGTATGTATATATGCTTTAGATCTATGGGTGTTGAACAAGAAAAAAATTTATTGTGCGGTACCTCCATTTCCTAAAATCACAATTATCACATAGGATGTGAGTGGCTAGATTTGGCGGGAAGAGTCATGTTTGTGAAATTAGAGTCATGTTTGTGAAATTACAGCGAGTCAAATGTGATGATTGGTTTCTTGTCGTCAGAGCTATATTTACTTTATCCTAACCGGGTTACTTTTGGGTTCAAAACTTTATCTTGGTGGTATTATGGTCAAGGAATGATTTTCCTTAACAGTTAGGTTTTATACTTTTCTACTGTAGAATTTGATCTTTCTATTTTGAACTTCAGGTGCTTGGTTAGGTTTAATTTGTTGACAATTATTTTAACTTTTTTCAAATTGCTAATGCACTGCTGGGAATGACTAAGAGTGACAACGTAATAATATTTTTCTCTCCATGAAATTTTGAACTGGACAATTGAAGTTTTATTAGTTTTGTCCATGTTCCAATTGTATACTTTATAATGATGGGGTACAATTTTTGTTCAACAATGCTCCCAGCATCGAGGCTCTTATTGGAAATAGGATTAAACTGATCTGTTGGGGGCATTCAAAGATTGATATTACTGGTTGGAAGATCAATGATAAGGTGATCTGCTATTTGCAATATGAAAACACCATTAATATTGATCCTTGATATGGTTATTGACTTTTATCTCTGTGTCTCATGTGGTCATTTGATTAAATTCATTCTAAATCTTTCCTTTTTGTCCGAAAATTGGTTCTTATTCCTTATAAGTGCTGGTACTGAATTTTGATTTCCATCACGTATCCTATTTCTTATGTCAGGTCTTGTAATGCTTACAGTAGAGTTATCGGTGGCATATGTTTATTGGATTGACTATGACAGTTTTATCCTTAAAGGTGGATATTTTACCCTAATCAGGTCAATAGAATATGAACACCAAGCTAGTAAATTCACATGACTGCTTGGATTTAGGGTTTTGAATTTGAATTAGAATATTGCACCATATATTTTAACATGCCAGTAATATGTATCGGCTGCTTGGATTCGGTTCTTAATTGTAGCTATATATGGTATCTTCTCAGCGTCTTTCATTTAACCCTTTTTATCAACCAAGAGAACAATCTGGGTTTAATGCATGAGTTTTGTCTCATGCCAGATTTTTGTACTGTCTCCTCTTATGCTGTAGAGTAAGTATCATGAACTTCTACTCACTTTCTGGTTTTGACAGTTAGAAAGTATTCCTTTGATGGTACAAGGAGTGTGGTCTGATGATCCTAGTGCTCAAGTGGAGGCAACTACTCAATTTAGAAAACTTCTATCAATCGGTATTATTGTTTCCAAAAGCTTAGAATTTGCTGTATTTCTGGGATATACCCCTTAATGAAATTTTATGTGGAACCTCCATGCTTTAGAGCGAAGCCCTCCAATTGATGAGGTGATTAAAGTTGGTGTAGTTCCTCGGTTTGTGGAGTTTCTTGGAAGGAATGATGTGCCTCAGCTGCAAGTTAGTTCTACTTGTGGATTTTTCTTTTTATATTTTCTGCAGTATGTCTTGTATAGACAAATCGATTGAAAGGCCTCATCTTCTTCTTTGTAGTTCGAAGCAGCATGGGCTCTGACAAATGTTGCATCTGGGACATCAGAACATACTCGAGTTGTCATTGAACATGGCGCTGTTCCTAAATTTGTGCGACTTCTTAGTTCTGCCAATGATGATGTCCGTGAACAGGTAGTTTTTTTGTGACGACTCGAACTCTTAACGATCATAGTGCCACTAAATCATAAACTAAAATTAATTTAAAGAATATTTAACACAATTATATAAATTATTAAAGCACTTATCAAAATTGAAATAATGTAATGAGTTCAATAAATTAACTTGAAATGAGAAATATCTTAAAATATTTAAAATCAAATGAAATAGCAATAGTTAGACAATGTAATAATTTTATCGGATGAAACTTTTCCACCAAAATCCATCCCCGTGCCTACCGTCTCGAATCAACAATTATCTGAAAATAGGGACATAAACGGGTGAGAATAATTATCAAGAAGTGTGCATGGATAATGAATTCATATATGTATTTCTATAGAAAATTCATAACTTGAATAGGGAGATATGAAAATTATACCGAACTTAGGTAGTGCTAAATTCTCGTGCGTAGCGCTACTAAACTCTGGTCCATTTTGAATAAAACATACATAATATGGGTCAAAACATAAAATATAGTTGTAGAAATATTACATACATAAATATTAACCACCATAAACATAAAACACAACTTACCTTTCACTGGAGAATTGAAAATAATAAAAGGAGTGATTGATGGAGAGAGATCCTTGAGCCACGTGTGGGGTTGAGTATTCACGTGTGATTGTGTATGTGTATGACTATATTTAATATAAAAAGGACAAGAGAAAGAGAAAGGCAGATAGAGAAAGTGATATAGTTAGAGAGGGAAACTATGTAAATAGTCGGTGAGAGGTAGTCTAGTGTTTGGTTTGTCTCCTACTTATAGTGTAAATTCTTTGACCATGGGTAGAAAAGTGAAAGGAAATGGCAATATCAGGCATGGTCAATGTAAAAATGGTATATTGTTATGAAAATGGTCGAATTAATACCTTTAATCATGCAATCAAATCAATTGACTTAACTTCAAACTTGGTGTAACTAATGTATGTGGTTAAATCAATTACCTTTATTTACGTGGTTAAACCAATTACATTGGCTTGAAAAGTGGTGTGAATATGTGGGTCAATAAATCATCTTTAATCAAGACCAATTGGCATATTTACAATTTACGCATGATTTCATCTAACTTCCAAAGTACTCCCCACTTAGGTCCTCAAACTATTGGCCAATAACCAATAAGGTCATTGGACACTAATAATAGCGCACTTAAGTCCTAAATTTAAATCTAACAACTAGAAGTAAAATTTCGGGACGTTACTTCTTGGTCCCCTTTTGTGGCATTGCAATCCCTAGAATCCTTCTAACGTAGTCTCTGTTAACTTGAAGTTCCAAATAAATACAACACCTAAACTTATTGTTGTTGTTGTTGTTGTTGTTCCTTAGTAGTTGTTTGTCGCTGCCAATGTTATGCATTAACTGCTTTCTTTTAAGCAGGCAGTCTGGGCTCTAGGTAATGTAGCTGGTGATTCTCCAAGTTGTAGGGATCTTGTCCTTGGGCACGGTGCACTTATGCCATTGCTGGCTCAGTTAAATGATAATTCAAAGCTCTCCATGCTCAGAAATGCTACATGGACCTTGTCTAATTTCTGTCGTGGGAAGCCACCAACACCTTTTGAGCAGGTATGACATTCTCATATAATATGATATACTGCTTTTAATTATTTAGCAATTGATATGCTGTAGGCTTTTTAATGCTAAATATGCCATATTTAGAACTCCATGTGATTGTAATATCAGATAATTACCATTTTGTTGCTTCTTGGACATTTGGTCAGGTGAAACCTGCCTTGCCAGTTCTTCGGCAACTTATCCATTTGAATGATGAAGAGGTTTTGACTGATGTTTGCTGGGCCCTTTCGTATCTTTCTGATGGAACAAATGATAAAATTCAGGCTGTCGTCGAGGCAGGTGTCTGTACACGACTTGTGGAGCTTCTGCTGTATGTTCTTTTCCATACAAGGATCTGAATTCTCTTGTTTATTACTTTGTTTCTATCTTCTGTTGTTTTCTTCCCCAAATGCCTCCATTGAAATTATCGAACTTCTGATGCTAACAGAATCTTATTTTTAATGAAGTCATCCATCGCCTGCTGTTACTGTGCCTGCTCTTCGGACTGTGGGGAACATTGTAACCGGTGATGATGCTCAGACACAGGTATATTAACACATTGCACATGATTTGTCTCATTACCATCTATGTGCTAATTACTCTTTATCGAAAATTAGAACCACAAGCACCATGCCTATAGAATCTTATCCTAGGATGTAATTTATGTATTAATGTCATAATCTAGGGGATCTGCTCAGCGGTTGAGAAAATGTTTAGGATTTTTTTCCCGATCATTAATGAAGTTCAGCATAGAGACATTTCCGTCGATCCATTTGAAAGATGTATTTTGTTGTTGGGCAAGCTTAGAGAAACTTACAAGTGGAGTCACTGTTCTCACTATGTCTCATTCTTTTCTGGGATCTTTCATATAGTGAAGTTTAGAAGATAGCATTCATTGATGCAACCAACAGTCATGTACCATGCAATGCGGCTCCCGAATTTCACAGTTCTTGTGTATTTCTGTATAATTGTCTAGGAACCATTGATTTAAGTTCTAAAAGTTGTGATTCACATAATCTAATTAATTGACCGTTAAAGAAACTTGAGATGACTGCTCATGGCCAAAAGTGTCAATTTCAACGTGTGGAGTGAATTATTTTTCAGTAAAGCACGTCATCATATTTGTTATTAGTTTTATTTCTAAATGATGAGACAGTTACTTGTTTCATTGGTATCAGTTTGTGATTGACAACCAAGTTCTTCCCTGTCTCTACCAACTTCTTACGCAAAATCATAAGAAAAGCATAAAAAAAGAAGCTTGTTGGACGATCTCTAACATCACTGCTGGAAATAGAGCTCAAATACAGGTATGTGGCTTCCTGCACCTTGTACTTTTTTCACGTAGCTCGGTATTGCCATCTGTTAACAGAATGCACAAGATCATAAATAACATTAGAATGGCTAGTGGTGGGATCTATTGGTTGAAAAGGAAGAATCATATCTTCGACGAATTTCTTTGGAATAGGCTGTTATTGTGGCCAATATCATTCTTCCTTTGGTGCACCTTCTTCAACATGCTGAATTTGACATCAAGAAAGAAGCTGCGTGGGCTATCTCGAATGCCACCTCTGGTGGATCTCATGAGCAGATTAGGTATAGTGTCGTCTCTATCATCTTGTGAAGTGTTCCATTCAACTGTAGACTGGAGTGACATTCATAAATGTTGCAGTATCTATAGCTCTTCTCTATGCTTGCTTCCAGCATTTTCTTCTAATTTCTTGGCTCTGTTTTATGACTTCCTTTTTCTGTTGTCTTTAGTCAAAGCATTGAGCTAGGATCTCGGTAGCTTCGAACGGTTCTGCTACTTCTTAGGATCCTATGTTAAATCATACAATTTACAAGAACGCAGGAATGCCCTTACACATCAGGGACATATTAGGAAACTGAAACGAGGCCTGCTTCTAATAGTTTCCAAAAAGAGAAAAGAGCATTTCATCTGGCACACTAATACATACACTGAGACAGAAATGAACGGACACACACAGAACATATTCTCTCAGAATTCCCAAGAAGGACTGACACATCTCACATTTCCCCATTTCCCTGAGATACGATGTGTATCAAACTCTGGCTGTTGAATGAAGGGAGAACTTCTGAAATTGTTCTGAGTTTATGTCAGTATTTACTTCATTCATTTGACAGTGTTAATTATTCCCTTGTTATTTCTGCATTGTCTGTTTGTCCACTGTACTTTTATGTGTATATTATTTTGGATTTAGGCATCCGTTTATGATACTAGTGTGATGGTGACTGGAATTATTTTTCTTTTTTTCTTCTGTTTATTTTGGGTGCCATGCCCCTGGGGTGGTGGTGGTGGTCTATGTCTTCTCGTTTTTAATTATTCATAGTGAGCCGTTGACATCTACTTTCTTGATTATAAAGTTCTCTCTCTCTCTCTCTCTCTCGTCACGTGTTCCTGAGCCCCTCTACTCTACTGTCAGCCTCTGATTTTAAAGACTGCCATTATCGTGTTTATGTGCGATGACACATCACCTGCCTCACGTCCAGCTGACGTGTTACCAACACCACACGCTTCTACTAATAACATCCCATATATTACTGATCCAGTTCCTTAAACCCACTCTTTCCTTGCTCAAATTTTCGCCAGAGGTGAAAAATTGCAATTGATTGATTCTTCTTTGATCTCGTTTGCTTCTCCAAATATATAAATGCAGCAGCAGTTTAATATGAAAGCCCTCAAAATGATTTCGTTTTTTACCCTGATTACGAAGTTATGATTGGAGTGCACCCAGCTATTTAGTAAAATAATGGATTTTGTTCAAAATTTGATTTCAGACATCGTTTACCCTTTCAGGTTCTTGGCAAACCAAGGTTGCATTAAGCCACTATGTGATCTCTTAAGTTGTCCAGACCCGAGGATTGTCACTGTGTGCCTGGAGGGGCTTGAAAACATCTTGAAGGTGGGCGAGACAGACAAAGAAAATGGCTTGAATGGCGGAATCAATATATATGCACAAATGGTTGGTGATTGTGAAGGATTGGACAAAATAGAAACTCTCCAGACTCATGACAACAATGAAATATATGAGAAGGTCGTGAAGATATTAGAAAAATACTGGGCTGAGGAAGATGAGGAGCAAAATGTTGCAGATGGCGTAGACGGGAATCACCAAGGTTTCAATTTTGGAAATAGTCAGCCAAGCATTCCTCCTGGTGGCTTCAACTTTGGCTCATAAGTTTTCAGGTGTGTGTCATTTGTTCATCTCTCCACTTTTTTTGAGTTTTTAGACTTTGGTATTTGTCTCTCTTTGCCATCTGTCTAGTTTTTGATCTGGTATGTAGGCTTAATTGCAAATGTAATGTTGTTATCTTTCACTGTACTTTTACTATTAAATTACAAGCAAAATATTTGAAGTAGCCTATCTTTTGAATTTTAGGATTAGCTTTGTCATCTTAAGGGGAATCACTTTTTTAGTTTGAATCTCTAAGCTCTATTTGATCTTCGATTCTTGTGAAGAAAATACTGAGGAATATTTCTTCTTCTTGTTCGATTTTTAAGGAAATACTGAGTTGATTTCATATAAAACCATAGTTGTTGGAGACACACTCCAATTTATGCATTTCTTTCTTCTTTTGCATATAATTTACCCTTTTTTATTTTTATTTCACTTTCTACCACGAATTCCTCCTATCTTTTGCAATTGTTCAATTAATACAATCTTTAATAATGTAATGAACAACTTGTTTTCTCTTGAAGCATTTTGTGGAATTCATTTTTATGACAAAATATGATGTGTGAGAATATATGATATCCCTTTATTTTCTCCCAAATGTTGTGTTTGATAATACAACGTTACACATTATTAAAGAAGAAAAAATATTTAAAATCTAGTATGTCGTTTGCAATATTGCGTACGAAATATTTCCTTATTTTTCTAAGTATGGATACCATTGTATTAGTTTTTCTTCATCTCGTCTCTTGATGGTAATTTAGAGCTAAAGCTACTTATTTACCTTCCATTTATACTTTATTATATGTTATCATTCAGGTAAGTATCACCGCCAAACTTAGCACTGTCTAACAAGACAATTTGAAATTTGAGGTTTTTTTATGTTACATCATGAAATTATGTAATTTCTCTTGGGATTTTCAAACAAATGGAACATCAAGTAGCTTTGTCTACATTTCTTGAGGTTCAACTTGAATTTTATTGACTAGTGAAAATTTCCATTTCAATTTTGAAAATGGGCAATAATGGCCTTCAAACTTCATTATTTATAGCATTTTGGTACTAAAAAATTGTGGGTTATGTCTAAAAAATTTGTAAAATTATCACGTGCATCTCACAAGATTTTAAAGTTGAATCCTTGAATGGAATAAATATCTTGTTATTTTAGTAGTGAATTTGCAACTTTTTTTTACTGTAAAAATAGTATAATTTTCATACTTTGACACTCATCTTCCCTCCAAACTCAATGACATTAGTCAATTTGGTGACATAATTTTTATTGTCAACGGTGTGTTTGAGCCACATTATTTTGAAAAAATGTATTTTGGAATAGTAGATAGATGGAGAATGTGTGGTTGAAGAAGAAGAAAAAGTTATTGATGTAATGAAAAATATTATTTTATTAAAGAATGTATGGTTAAAAATGAGTAGAAGAATGAGAATGAGAATTTTAATGTGACTCAAATATGTGCTTAATAACTTTATGGTCTCGGTGATCCCACACGATTGTTTCTGTTACGTTAGCAGTGATAAGTTTTTATCTTGTACACTGTGGACAGGAGATCAAATCCGTTTGACAATATTCTATGGTAAAATTTCTACGATATATTGTGTGGTGGTAATGAATAAATATTATAATATGTTATAAAGCTATTTGACAGTTCACACATCTAGGAATGTACTTATTTTAACCTCTGAAAACAAAACATGTTTTTGAATTTCTACTTTGTGTTTGTTTATTTATTCTTGGAGGATTTTTAATTTTCTATTATTCTAGAAAATAAGCATGTCCAAGTAATTATGGCATGTCCAGAGAGAGTATGGACATTCAATCAAGTGACTTGAAAAGGATATGCTTTTAGAATTGGGTTTATGCTAAAAAGGTTGGCACATAGAGTATCTACTCTATTTATGTCTCCATCTTTGGCCTTTAACTTTATAGAAAGATATTATAAAATTAGAAACAAGTGGACGGTGAAAATTATTTGAGTTGAAGAGGCGGAGACACGGGGGTGAGGATGAACGATCGCTCTAGCAACATTAAAAATAAAAAAATCTAGAATTTTTCAATATATATGTCCATGTTTGGTACACATTAAAATTTTCATTTTCATTTTCATTCTTCTATTCATTTTCTATTACATATTTTTCAATAAAATAATATTTTTCATTATATTAGTAACTTTTCTTTCATTTTCAATCACACATTTTCTATTAATTTACTATTTTAGAATATATTCTTCTAAAATAATGTGATTTAAACACACTCCTTTTTTACTTTGTGGTCGCAGAGAATGTACCTTCGATTCTCATAATTAATTTCCCTCCCTTTTTTTGTGAAAATTTGCATAATCAATCTTAACTTTTAATATCTATAACAAATACATGGTCGACGTTTAACATTGAATTTTTTAGTCTCTGAGTTTTAGTACTATTTGCATAGTTTGTCATATTATGAACCTTTTTCTTTTGAATAATTCTATTCGTACAT
>CAIGRE010137390.1:0-18236 GCA_903798275.1 Fraxinus angustifolia subsp. syriaca
AAACAGGAATAATGCACACAAGACACTGTCCTCAATAGAAAACATTGGAATGAACTACAGAAGGAAACAATCTTTCTTAATTCTTAGATTTGAACTAGATGACATAAACACTAATACAAGATCATTATATCTAATCAAAGAAAATGATGCAGAAAATGACATCGCGATTAAAAAAAAAAAAAAGCTGTGTGAAAATGATTTCATACGAAAGATAATATATGCACAAATCAGCTTAGAATAGTAGGTTTCACCAACTGGCCATACAATATAAATAATGCACCATATCTTCAATAGATTATATCGCAACAAAAATTCAAAGTTCAACGACAGAGAGAATCTTCCTTAATCCTGAGCACAAAAATACATATTAGACTATAATATAAGATCATTATATCACATCAATGAAAATGATCCACCTTAGAAAACAAATTATTGCAAAATGGCAGATTTCCAAGGAACGTAATAAATGTGACAAGGAAAGTATCAGTATCGATCTTTAACAATATGCATCCTTCTAAATAAAATGAATAACAACAGAAATCACACACAACAACACATCTTCAAGAACTTTGAGCAAAAGAACCTGTCAAAAATGCATAATAGTTCACAAACAGTAAGGCTGTAAATTGGAAAATCTTCGTCCCTGAAAACTCAGCAAAAATAACCCTTGTAAAATGCTAGCATAAACTCCACAAAAATCAGTAGAAACTTTTATAAACATTTCAAGGATTGCATTCAATGAACAAATAAACTGTATCTAAATCCATGATTCTCAATTTATATAACCCCAATAAATAATTTTACCTTGTGCCTGGATAAGAGATTATACTCAGGCTGCTCAACAATCGGGCCCACAAGATCCAGCCTCTCCGCCACCGCCCAAGCCTCCGTGATCTGCTGAGCCGACCACTCGCTAGTTCCCCAATAGTAAGCCCAGCCCTTATCAATCACATAATTCATAGCCCTCACAGTCTCCTCAATGGGCGTCATTGTATCGGGCCTGTGACAATAAAGCAAATCAACGTACTCCATATCAAGCCTCTTCAACGAGTTCTTCGTCCCCTCTATTATATGTTTCCTCGACAGACCCTTATCGTTCGGGCCCTGACCACCCCAGAAAATCTTGGTGGAGATCACAATATCCGATCGCTTCCATCCCAGTTCCTTGATTGCCTGACCCATGATTTCCTCGGCCCGGCCATTAGCATAAACCTCTGCGTTGTCGAAGAAGTTGACACCATTGTCCCTACAACACTGGAGGATGGATTTAGCCTCCTTGACATCAAGCTGATTGCCGAAAGTCACCCAGGCGCCATAAGAGAGTTGGGAAACCCTCAAGCCCGACCTGCCCAGATTCTTGTACTGCATTGTTTGATCTGGGATTTTCATAAATAAGAATTGGGATTGAGGGTTTTGTGGAGAAGATTGGAAACAGAGCAGGATGAATTTTACGTTGGTAATGAACGAAGAAGTGTAAAAGTGAGGAAGCGAGAAATCCAACAAATTAGGCCACCTTTTTCTTTTTTTTTATTATTATTTTTTGACGCGGCGCGAAAAAATTGTATTACAACAAAAAACTCAACAACACGAAATTTGAATTCCATCAAATTGTGAAAAAGAAGAAAAATAAAAAAATTACGGATTTTATTAATTAAAAGGTAATTCACGATTTTTATTAATTAAAAGGTGATAAAAACGATGAATTAAACTTTCATTTATAAGAATTTACGTGAAAATCTAGTTAAAATAAATTAAAATTGCAAAGAATTCAAAATAAACCGAATTAAAAAATAGTGCTAAAACTTTAAAAAACAGTTTTGAGTCTTAAACGAACTCGGATTTTTGAGCTTGACACACCAGAATTCGGATATTCTCCCCGCACTATTACTTTTTCCTCATTTTGATCCAATTCTTCTTCCATCATTTCAACAATATGTCCTATATCATTTTTAATTGCTAGTTTTTGTAATTTATTAAATTGCGATGAATAATCTCTCTTTCTTCATTTTCTAATTTTTGCTCAAAATATTTGATCATGCACAATGAAAAATATTTGGGGTAGTTCACATGAAATGGATGTAAGAATCTAGTTAAAAAAAGTTCTACTTGTAAGTCATATGCCCAAAGAACAATAAAGAAGTTGAAAATGAACGAGAAAAATGTTTGCACGTTCATATTTTTGCATTGGCTAATCTAAGTCTATTATATTCTACCGGCATGTTTCACATGCACAAAAAACAAGAAGTCGATGGTGAAGAAGAAAAAAGTACATAGGTATTAAAACTCGAAGTTCCATTTGAGAAAGTCAATATTGTTAAGAGGAGTAATAAAAATCTTGTATGTTTGTCTTTATCTCGTAGTCTTTTGATGTGATATTTATCATTTGACATATTCTACAAGATGATGACTCGATTGAGCAGATCGATTAGTCTTAATTAAGTAAAATTGTTCGTTGACACTTAATGACTCTGATACTATATTAAGAAGAAATGTTTCGGTAGAACAATCAGCACACATATAAGGTCCAATATGTTCTCTCTCTTTCTCTTCGAATGCAAATGTGTCATAATTTGAATGATTCAAGTCATAATTGTCATGATTTTAACGTTCAGTCCTACCATGTGTGAATATGGTACCGTCGTATTAAAATCTTGATATTCTATCCAAAAGGTCTTTTACTAAGAAGGGTAATTCAAAACCTTATATGATAGGCTTTTATTCTATAATCTTTAAATATTTAATTATCCTACGCATTGGCATCAGGTGGGTTGATCTGGGTAATTCAATACCCGAAACCATCCATTACGCTTCAAGTATTGGTAACTAAATTCATTCGGGTCCATGTAATTACTCGAATAGAATTCGAACCCCAACTCTCGGCTCTAGTGTGGGTTCGATCTTGTCCATAATATTTTTAAAAAATTGTGAGTTAACAATACGAATTATATTTCCAATATCTAGCATAAATAAATAAAATCTATCACCAAATAGATATTTTAATATTTTCTTAATCCATTGCAAATATGACATCAAATAGCATCTAATATCTAGCAAAATATACTATCAAAGAATATTTAATATCTTATACCCAAAGAATAGAAATTAGAAACCAACAAGAAGAAAGTACTACATTCTATAAATACTAAAAATAACATAAATTCATTCATATGAAGATAACATAATAATAAAAAATAAATAAATACAAAAAATGACAAATTCAATTCCAAAGCCGGTTATTCACGATTTTGATTCAAGAACCTTTCGAGATTAGGCCAGTTCTGAGTTCTGATTATTCATCATCATTATCATCATCATCATTATTTTGGAATCAGGCTAGAACTTCTAATTTTGATTCATAAGGTTTGATTCCGATAAAAATCTCTACCCCTAAATTATCCCTTGACGGGAGGCACCGAATGTTATAACTAGTAGATTTTAAATCACATCTTCGAGGGTGAAGGACTTCGACTGAGAACTTATTTGAACATCAACAAATTGTTAAACAAGACAAATCGAATTTCAATAAATAATAAAATTTGTGATTACTTATCAAAATCTCCTAGTTTATAATTATTATTTATTACAAGAATTGTAATAAATAATTGCACGAAATAGTCTGTAGAAATTGACTAACAAAAAATTGAACAAAATCTTCCATTCATTTGACATATTTATATTATGATTTTCCCAAAAAAAATAAAAAGTGTGTTAATATGTGTACCTTTAATATAAGGGTTAATTGCACACTTTCGATGTTTGCTGAATTTGACTTTATTTGAAGACTCACGATCGCAAACATGGTCTTCATAACGTCTCTTGTTCCGTTTCACAGATTTCCTTTCCCTCATTTTAGAGGAAACTGCAAAATGTAACCTTCAAGATCTAAGAGAATAAGAAAGAGTGAGAGCTGAGAACAGAGACAAAATATCTCAGATTTTATTTTATGAAAGCTGAATGAGAAATTCGTCATTACGTTTACATACACTATCAGTAGAACTTTTCAACACAAGTTTAAATATACCTCAATACAAATATACCATGTACATGTATAGTAGATTGCAAAACAAGTCATTACAATTTAGTTAACATAGGTTGCCTCTTCTCGTCCGATACATCGAATGAAGGGAATTGAGAAGCCTCTTTTATATAGGACATCATTTTGAAGTATGAAGCGAGCCTAAGATTGTGGTTTTCTTCCTTGTCATCAGGAAGGACTTGATCCTCAAGAGGGGCTATCTTCAGCATTTCAGAATTTTATTTGTTGGCCAACTTGGATAGTGCATCAACATGGGTATTCTCTGTAAGAATTTTAGTCGAACATCTGGGCTTATATGTGAAATATTGTATATTAAATTGAAGGCTATCAATTTTGGTTAAACCCGTTTAAAGTGATCTAATAAGGTTTCGGTATTTGGGCTTTGAAGTATATAATTAAAGTATGGACATTTATGTGTAGAGACCAATCTTGTTTTTAATTTCATGATGGGCCGAATAAGTTAATAAACCGTTAGTGTGTGTGTGTGTGTGTGTGTGTGTATGGTTATGGTCCCCGGATCACATGTGAATTGTTCATTCGGTTTTGACTCCCATCATCAGAGAAAAATAAAGAACTACGTGTTGATCTGGAAGATTAAAATCGCATAATTCATTCATTGTGATAACCATGTTTGATTCGGTACGCTTTTGCTTCGATTTACATATTTTTAATGATCTGACATGAACGATCAATATGACGGTAAAATATTTTTCCCAACAAATAGTATCAGAGCCTATTCATATTGAATCATTGAGAATATTTGGATAAATTTGGTTATTCTTGTTTATTTGGGAATGAAAATTTTGGTTTGTTTCATGATTCAAATTTGATTGGTTACAGTTCTTTATCAGGTTACGATAATCTTTATTTAATTGCTATGATTGCTTCTTTTAATAAATCATTGCATGTAAGTACTCGAGATGTAAAGCGAAAATTAACCAGCGAGAATTATGTCTCATTATGGCACAAGAGATTTGACCACATCTCCAAAATGAGAATTGAAAGACTTGTGTCTAACAGAATTCTCGATCTCTTTGAATTTACAGATTATGATATGTGTGTTAACTGTATAAAGGGAAAATAAACCAATAAAATGAGATTTCAAGCCAATAGGACTTTGGATGTCTTAGAACTTATACAAACGGACATTTGTGGACCATTTCATATAGCTTCTTGGAATGATCAATAATATTTTATAAGGTTCATAACGACTTTTCTAGATATGATAATATATATTTCATCCATGAAAAATCACAGTCCCTGAATGTGTTCAAAACTTATAAAGTCAAGGTTGAGAACCAAATCGACAAAATGATTAAATGCATCAGATTTGACCGTGGTAGTGAATACTATGATAGATATGACGGTTCAGGTGAACAACATTCAATATCATTTACTAAATTTCTAGAGGAATGCGGTATCGTTCTATAATACACTATGTCGGGTTTGTCCACTATGAATGATTTTGCTGAAAGACGAAATAGAACGCTTAAGGACATGGTGAGTAGTGATTACTTATTCTACCTTGTCAGAATCACTCTGGGGTGAAGCATTAAAGACCGCAACGTATATACTCAACAGAGTTCCTAAGGCCACTGATAAAACCCTTTATAAGCTTTAGACGGGCAATATGCCTAGTTTGAAGCACATACACATATAGGGATGTCCAGCTGAGGCAAGGCATTATAGGCCAAATGAAAAGAAATTGGACGCGATGACTATCATTTGTTATTTTATTGGATACTCTGAAAGGTTCAGAGGTTACAAGTTTTATGATCCCACAACGGAGGGAATTATTGAGATAGGAAATGTTCGGTTCTTTGAGGATAGTGAGTTTGCGAGAGAGAAAGGGTTACAGACTTTGTCTTTGAGAAGGAATACATTGAAATTCCTCCAATTGCCATTAACAATGATCAGGACCGGGTTTCTATCTCTAATATTGTTGAAGAAGAAACTCCAAATTAAGACAATGTCATTGTATCTCCTTCTCAAGGTCAACAACTTGTTCCAGAAGAATGCTAATAAGAAGATCCACTAGAGAGAGAGAAACGGGAAGTTCAGTTTTAGATGCTTATATCGTATTTCTTCAAGAACATAAAGTTGACATTGGAGTGGTAGAAGATGATCAGATCAACTTTCGTCAAGCCACGGAAAGTTTTAACTCTCAAAAGTGGTTCAATGCCATGAATGAAGAGATAAAGTCTATAAAGGACAATGATGTGCGGACCTCGTTCTATTGCTTGAATGTGTGAAACCCATTGGTTGTAAATAGATATTCAAGATCAAGAGGGATTCGAAGGGTGATATAGAGAGGTATAAGACTTGTCTTATCGCAAAAGGACTTTACACAGAAAGAAGCCATCGATTATAAAGAGACTTTCTTTCCAATTTCTTCGAAATACTCTTTCAAGATTATAATGACATTGGTAGCGCATTTCGATCTCGAGTTACATCAGATGGATGTTAAGATAATGTTTCTCAATGGTGACATTACTGAAACAATCTATATGGAGCAACTAGAAAATTTTGTGTCGAATGATGCAAGCAAATGGTTTGTAAACTAAAGAAATTCATCTATGGACTCAAACACGCCTCTCGTCAATGGTATTACAAGTTTCATCAAGCGATCATCTAGTATGGTTTTGGGATGAATTTGGCCGATGATTGTATATACCACAAGTTTAGTGGGAGTAAGTATATTTTTCTGGTTTTATATGTTGATGACATATTGCTTGCTAGCAACGATATTGGCTTATTGCACGAAATCAAAAGATTTATAGCAAGAAATTTTGAGATGAAAGATTTTGGGGACGCATCTTTTGTATTAGGAACTCGGATACATGGGATCGTTCTTGGGATATTTTTGAATTATTACAAAAGAGCTATATCAAAAAGGTACTTAAAATTCGTGTGTTTACGTGAGCGCCTTTCACTAGTGTGCGTAGAAAAAATAGATATGGAGTGAAAAATTGTAAACTAGGTGACACCCCTATGGTTAAAGTAGACAAGTTCAGTTTAAGTCAATGCCCCAAAATGACTTGAAAATTAAAGAAATGCAGAAGATTCCTTATTTTTCATCTTTAGGAAGTCTGATGTATGCTCAGGTTTTTACTCGTCCAGATATAGCTTACATTATTGGGATGTTAAGAAGTTATTTAAGTAACCCGGGAATGGATCATTGGAAAGTAGCTCAACGGGTTCATGTGGTATTTGTAGAGAACAAAAGACTACATACTCACATACAAGAGATCAGATCAGTTGGAGATCATCGATTATTTTGATTCCGATCTCGCGAGAAGGAAATCCACTTCAGGTTATGTCTACTTGCTTGCTGGAGGTGCTATTTCATGAAAAAGTGCTAAGCAGATACTCATAGCTACTTCCACCTTGGCATCAGAGTTTGTAATGTGTTATGAGGCATTAAACCATGGAATATGACTGCGAAATTTTGTCACTGAGCCGTGTATTATGGATAATATAGAAATACCTCACGTTATTTTGTGACTATAAATCATCAGTGCTATATTCCAATAATAACAAAAGCTCGACGAAGTCAAATTATATAAAAATTAAGTTCCGACTATTAAAGAAAGAGTTTGGAGTGGACATGTGTCAATAGAGCATATCGGGACAAACTTTATGGTTGCGGATCTACTTACTAAGTGATTGATACCCTAGGTCTTTCATGAGCACGCTACTCATATGGGTGTAATATCTCTTAAAGATATCTAGTGTAATTGGGAGTTTGTATTTCTGTGCTTTCATGTTAGACACATGTACTGTCATTTTGGATATGGTTTATGGTTAAATTTACTTTCGGTTATAAAGTTTTTGGTTTATTATCTCTGAACTCATTTGAAAATAATCGCACTAACGTATTAAGGTGGACCAGTTAGAAATAAACATGTTAAGATCACATCACGTGTAATTTTTATGCTACACATCCTGCTTAATACATATCATTTAGTTATGTCAATATACTTGACCATTGATGAGTTTAGTTACAATTTTTGACGTTGGGCTTCATTTTAGGGCCTATTTCTAGGCACCTTCGTAGGGCCTATTTCTAGTTGTTCAATCTCCTAACTTGTCAAAGACTCTGACATACCTGTCGTGTCTCTAATCTTGTTCTTAGGCATGCTAAAAGTTTTCATCTATATCGAACATGCCTATTGCATGTTGACCCCTTAGGCATTTTTGGGAAACATTGGTCTCTACACTATTAGTCTTTTTAATCTTTAAATAAGGACAGAGCAAGACAAAAGCGGCTTAGGATAGGGGCTTGGATAATTCACAACATTGTCTATTTGTCCCTTTGTTTGAGGTGTTTCAAAAATGTCTATGATCAAATAAATAGTTCTACGAATGAATGGATTGTATTGGCTTGGAACAAAAGGTATGATCTAGACATATTGATATGTTTGTTCTCTAAAAAATATTTTTAAATAATTATTTCTGATTCACACGATCAAACCTGGCTAAGGAAGAGTTACATGGCAAAAAAAAAAAAAGAAAAATAATGAATGGGCCGAGAGAATACTACAAATATGTCGAAAAAAAATAAGATATCTATGGTAATTCTACGAAGAGAAGATTTACCCCTTATGTTATGCTCACTTCACGCTTAGAAAATGAAAGAATTCAGTTTAGATGTAGGATACATTTAGAAGTTTTCGCAACTAGGTTATAGATGATTGAATCATCAAAGATTTGACCTACTCCTTTTAGCGACGTTGATGTCTCTTTTACTCCTTTGATTTTGGGGCCTATCGCTTTGTACTTCTTCCTCCTCTCCTCATCAATTTTCTCGTTGACATTGGAAGAAGCTTGGAAGAGGCATGTTGGTGGGCATCTGCACTACTCCTTGTGCTTGCATCTGTTGGAGGATGAGAAGGAGCTTCATAGTGGAGTTTTGTTTCGTAATGCTTCTCGTATTGGAGGCCATGGCTGCCATCTCTAACCTTTCTGTCTTTTCTATATTGAGTTCGACGATGGTTAGGTCCGATCTGAGGGACCTTTTCTTCAGAAATCTCTCTCAAAGCTTTTGTGGGTTAGCACTTCCTTTAGTGGCACTCATCTTATTGAGGTGCCTTTTTTCTTCAATTGGGAGTCTTCTTAAGTTGGTTTTTCCAAAGTTTTTCATTTATTCAAGGAAAACTTAAAACAACTTTCCTTTAGTAACTACTAGGGTGAAAAGGCTAAACACGGTAAACACCTTAACTTTTTCTTCAAAACTTTCATTTGTTCGTTTTTCATGAACAACACTTTTTTTTCAAAGGGAAAGTAGATATGTTTTTTAATAAGCTTTTCCTCATGAGCGATGAAAATCTATTGATCTCAATTTCAATATGACATGGCCAATGGATTCTGGCTTCACTGTTGTTCATGTGTCAAGTTCCAGCACACTTGGACAAATGTTAGGTGCACGCGACCTTCTCCGATGATGAGAGAGGCTGATGTGGACACTACGAAAATCAAGTCAATCAACTAATATTTTTAAGTATAGGATGGACAATGAACGAGAGCCACGAAATATGTATGAATTTTGGTTTGAAGATAGATTACCAAGTAATGTTACTATTGAATGTGTAAATTACAAAGGCAGTTATCATTGGTTATGTGATATGTGCCTATCCTGATAGCTCATGCTCTACTCCATAGGTGTCACATCTAATTGTCATAGGTTAGAGGTGACCTTAAATGAACTAAAACGTGGACACCCTATGTTATAACCCCGTCTCCTAAAATTCTTACTGAGAGGTATATACAGTAGAGTTGTCAAATCAATTAGATGTACAAAAGACCTCGTACAGAAAATCTATTGGATGAAGTTATGTGGAGTGTAGGCTTTGAGTGACTTCTTACTATTTCTTAGCCGATTACCACGTGACTTATCCCATGGGACGAGGTGTAACGGGTTACATTCAGTCACTAGAACCGTATTAGAACCAAATCCTTCAATTTGATTCATGTTTTAGCTTGGTTCTATAATAATAGTTTTTCCTAAAATAGTCTCACTTTTTTCCTATGTATCTAATGAAATCGCACAAATTTTATGAATATATAGTCGTAGAATTTGCTAGATCTACACTTAAAAGTACCCGAAATTCACACTTAATACACACGCTCAATTAGAAATGCTAGATTTAGGAACAATCAAACAAATAACACGCATTTAGAGCTTGAATTTATTGATCAATGGATAAAATACACTCTTAAATATCCAAAATGAAAGTTTAAATGCACGTATCCCCGATCTCTTAGATTTAGGAACAAAGAACATGTGTTGAATTTCTTGATCAACATCTAAAATATGTATTTAACATTCTAACGAGCATTCAATCGGCGTATATTTTATTAGACTATTTTGTAAATTGCAACAATGAATTCAACTCACCTACAAAGTGTAATAGGTAGATCGATGGTGGTGGCGGTAACAATCTGGAGTCATGGTGGATTTTACGCCGTTGATTGACCAATGGTAGGTGGCGAATGACTGCTAGCTTTAGGCCTTAGGGTTTCTATCAGACGCTCTCTTTCTAATTGTTATTGTTTGGTTTGGTTTGGGCTAGAATTTGTAGCGATGAGAGGGTATGGGTACCGGGTTGATGGGTCGCGGGCATTTAATTGATTGATTTTGCTAAATCATGAGCAACAAATGGTTCTGTTGTTATCTCAACTAACATGCAATAATCATTTAATGTATGGGATATAGACTCACTTGAATTAATCTAGACATAATGTCTTTATTTTCAATCCTAGACATTTTCGGGTATTTAGTAAATGGAACCGTCTCATCCAAATTTAATTATAGAACCATTCAGGTTCGGTTCCATTCAGTTCAGTTCGCTTCGCTTCGGTCCGATTCTGTTCGGTTCCTCGAGTCCCATACAATAATTAAACCCCTATTTGTCTACCATTTTTACAAACTCTGTTTTCTACAGTTAATAATCTCATTCACATATTCACTCAATAAAATATTTCACACACAAATCAATAAAGTTGCTTTAAATCTCAACAATACATTATTCAAAAAATACTATTTCTTACTCCATTTCTCTACCAATAATGGTAGACAACCAGGCTCTCAATAATACACATTGCGAATTCGACATGTTTGAATGATACTGGGAGAAATTGTGAATGTGATCATTGCGAATGAGTTTTGTGCCCCACATTTGTGGATGTGTAATAATTTTCATCAAGTGCATAAAGACTAAATCTTGAACAATTTCGAAAGAATGGTGAAAGATTGGTATTTCAATCTCAACTAATAGCTTTTGAAAGTAAACGCTAGAGTTAGTGGGATTAATAAGTAACAAATTTCAAGAATTGTGTGATTAGGTAAAGATAATCCTAATTTTTAGCGCATCATGTTTTTGCACTGGGGTAGTGTAATATATTCGGTTTTACTATTTTTGGATCTGTTCATTATTTGATAATATTGATAACGATGTTTTCAAATTATGGAAATTTGTAAGCTATCAATAATGTTATTTTGTTTTCAAAAAAAAATCGTATCTTATTTTTTGATCCCACAATAAAGTGTCTGGCATTGTCACAGCTCGATAGGGTTACGAGACCCAGATTTCCTTAAACAAAAAGGTCGAAAGCATGTTATGTCTTCGACTCAAATTTTCAAGGTGGAAGCAAAAAGTGTTAAAAGTATCTGACCTTGTTTGGGAGTTAGATTGAGCTAGTCAATGTCCACTTGAGCCTGCTTAGAAATATTCAATGTAAGTACAAGTGAATGTCCACAACTTAGACTCGAATATATTATCAATTAGCCCGGTTGTCAATTCCCTTGATCACCGATCAAGTCGAGCATGAGACTCGATAGGTGTCTAAAAAGTAATATGATCCTTTTTAGCTGGCGAAAAGTTTAAGTGCTACACTATTCACTCTATGATATCCAGACAATATGTTCGTCTCTCATAATAACTTTTGTCATTTAGTGGTTCACTTATAAATAGAGGGTAAAGGATGGTAAGTATTACCTATCTACACCTATATATACACGAAAACGTTATATTGCTTCACACCGGAGGGAAAATATCAGAAAGAGTTTCTGTCCTTACACATCCTACCTTGCAAATGGGAAGCCACCATAATGTTTGTGTTAGAGAGAGCTATTTAACGGTTTTCCTTCTTACTACAATCAATTTTCTATTTTCTTGAATTGGACCTGCAATGTTGGTTTTCTACCTTAAAATTAACACTTAACCAAAGCAAAAAAGAAGAGCAAGAAATGCATGTTAAGACAATGATGGCGCAGAAGAAATAAACCTACACATATATATAGCATATTGTTGTGAAAAGCGGAGATGGCACCGGATTAATTCAATACTAAAATGTTGAGGAAAATAAGAAATTATAACCACAATATGAAGTAATAGATCACATGAATACAAGAGCAAAGTAAATTGTAGAGAATGAATATTTTATTATAATACGCGGAAAAAAAAATATAAAGAATTGTTTCCAACTTTTGTCTAATTTCTTACTAAATTATAATGAAGAGTCAATTATATATATATATATGGAATAAATATGGGACGTCCAAACCATAATAAACAAGTTGTAGTTGGAGTAGAATGCAAGAAATAACATTAAAAAAGGAATAAGAAACAAAATAGTGTAACAAGCGGCGTAGCGTCAGCGCCGGCTTGCTATTTCAATATGCAGTTGCTGGCACCTAGGCGCCGTCTCCATCCCAAACCAAAAATGTTTTTCCTTATTCCGAAGTATTCTTCAAGTCCCAATTGGGCTTCCAATTAGAAATTCAACTAGAATTCATCATGTAAACTTGAATAGAATTCAACAATAGAATTCCAAATAATGTGCACTTTAATTAGAATCTCAATTATTTTCAACAAAGAATTCGGGTCACACCCAAATTCTAATAAATTCCACATTGACACGAATTCTACTACAATGAAAAAAACTTCAAGAAAAAATTTCTCCACCCGGAGACAAATTCCATTGTAAGGAATAAATTTGAACTCTTTGATAAAAAATACGAACGAACTTCTCCATAAAAAATTATAACTGAAAATATTTTCCACATTTACTATCCCAACCAGGGGGAAAAGTGATAATGACTACCAAACAAGGCCAAAACAAGCCTTGCAACAGAATCACAATTGAATGCACCAAAAGAAAGATCTTGACTAAAATCAACACCCTTAATCGCATTCAAACCATCAATAATGAAGTAATCTCCATGACCCTCACATGCACTAAGATACTTCATCTTCTCATTTGAATATAGAACATCGTAAACTTATTCGATGGTGAGAGTATCACGACTATATAAAATCGTATTTCTAAAAGACATCTATGAAGTGGGCAACGAACACAATAAAATCAATCCAAAATCTTTTTCATTATATTTGACCTACAAGGTCTCGAAGGATGATTTCCTCAAAAGCAGCTAGATGATTCTTAAGAGATGTAGCTTCTGTCGTACGATGAGAATATAAGCGTTGATTCAAATGTAATTTGCTAGTAAGACACTTCGTCATGCATAATTGCTTCGATTTTAACCACAATGCGGCGTTTGTCTTCTTTAAAACGTCCTAAGAATATTATTTGAAAGATGAAAATGTATTTGAGATAGGGCATTTCAATCCCTCTGTTATTTTTCCTCCAAAGTCCAAGTTGTGGGCATTTTATCAAATCCCAACAATGCGTCTTCCAAATTCATCTGAACGAATAATGCTCGTAACTTTACTTGGCAAAAAGAGAATCTTGTATTGCAATTTAATAGATGAATATCATACTTTATTGTTACTATTACGAAAGATCAAGTGAGCTATTAACTTGATCAAAACTTCGATCTTCCCAAGAATTTCAAAATCAAAAGCTCTGATACCAGTTTGTTGTGAAAAATGGAGATAATACCGAATTAATCCAATACCAAATTATTGGAGAAAATAAAAGATTATAGCCACAATATGAAATAATTGATCACAACAATAAAGTAATTTGTAGAGAATGAAAATTTTATTATTATATGGAGAAAGAATACAAAGACTTGTATTTACAACTTTTCTCTAACTTCATATTAAATCATAATGAAGAGTCAATTATATATAGAGAACAAATAAGGAACATTCAAACCCTAATAGTAGAGTTCTAGTTGATGTAGGATGTCAAAAACAACATTAAAAACTATATACGAGACAAAACAGTGTAATGGGTGCCACGATGCCACTCTTCGGGCGCATCAGTGTCATTGCTAGTGCTGGGGGCCATGCTGCAACGGCGGCTCGTTGTTTCAATATAGCTTCCAGTGCCTAATCACTTTGTCTCCATCCCAAGCATCTTCCAAATATGTTTTTCTTCATTCCAAAGTCTTATTCAAGTCAAACACAAATTTCAACTCTCAATTAGACTTTCAAGTAGAACTTCAATTAGAATTCATCAAGTAAACTTGAATAAGATTCAACAATAACATTCCAAATAAAATTCTTCTTATTGTGCACTTTAATTAGAACTCCCATTTATTTTCAACAAAGAATTTCGGTCACATCCAAATTATAACATAGAGATATTTATAAATATATGAAATTAAAATAAGATCATAACAAATCCCTAAGAAGTTTAGTGGAAGTACATTCCTTAAAATAATCCTACTTCACAAATGCATATTGCTAAACAGTATCATTGATAGCGTATTTAAGTCCATCTCAAGCTTCTTAAACAAGCTAAGGGTGTGTTTGAACCACATTATTTTGAAAAAATGTATTTTGGAATAGTAGATTGATGGAGAATGTATGGTTGAAAAAAAAAGAAAATTTATTAGTCATATTATTTTGGAAAAATGTATTTTGGAATAGTAGATTGATAAAGAATGTGTGGTTGAAAAAGAAGGAAAAATTATTGATGTGATGGAAAATATTGTTTTGTTGAAGAATGTGTGGTTGAAAATAAGTAGAAGAATGAAAATGAAAATTTTAAAGGGTACCAAACAAGGGCTAAATAGAAAATTTAAACCGAATTGTCAATTTTTTGTGATGTCTAATATTGTCTTTATTCATGATTTCTTATTAAGAATAAGTGGATGTGGGGAAACCCCCTTTGAAAATGGAATGAGTCAAGAAATTCTAGCCTTCCCAAATATGGAAAATATTCGCATCCTCAAAGTTTTATTCATTAATCTAACCAAAATTAAACATCATCAATCTCCACTAAATTTGCTGTTTATAGCCAATATGGTCTTGCGTGGGACCTTTATATCGGAATAAATTAGCAGTTTCAGTGTGATTTCACCCTCAGATTTCATTTCTTGAACTGCAGTTTCTATATTATATGCATGGCCTTGCATCACAAGAATTATGTGGTGGCTGTTTTTATGATTCTCCTGCTACTTTCACAGCAGCATTTCGACTTGACATATGCATCACGACGGCTGCGAAAAGTTCGCGTGCCCGTCCGTGTCCGGAGTTTGAACCGGCCAGAACCAGGGAGAAGTATCGATCATTTTATTCTCAACCGCTATAAGAAGACAGAAAGTACAGAAGCTTTTAGGCCAACACCGGGGACAGACCCTGGACATAGTCCTGGTATGGGTCACAACAGCCCTCCCCCTGGATGCCGGTGAACTTTTAAGGATATGTTGTGCATGTTGGACACTACAATGAATAAATTTTTTAACTTTTTCCACTGTCTCGATACCGATGGAGAATGATCTTTTCGGGCATGCTGCTTTGTCAGGTTTTCACAAATAATAAGGCATCTTCAGGAGAAGCCTTTTGTAGAAATTGGAATGTTTTAGAATAGTTCTCTTTTGAAGATGGTATTTCATATTTGCATGCATGGATTTATTGATTTGTGTACAATTGGATTTGTTTTATCATTATTTTGGCTGATAATATCCCAATGATAAGGAGATTTTTGTGATGTTCCTCTGATCTTGGATTGAGTTTTTGCTATCGCAGGACCACTACCGCACTTGTTATAGCTGACAGAAGAGTTTCCTATGTGTGTGGGGTTTCTTTTACTTTCTGTATTGTTCTTCATTGGTCATTTTGCAAAGTGGCATAAGTTCATGTAATTTCATGTGTAGTGTATACGATATTATGGATGACTAGGCATGGAGGGATTATTTTGTTTTGGTAGGCTGGTTTGATCTATTAATCTTTCCTTGTGCCTATTTTGTCATAGGAGGTTGGTTCACATGTACACTCTTTGTAACTTCAAGATATACACATGGATTGGCTAGTTTCTACTTGGAAGAATGTAATTTCTTAACAATCGCAGTTTTTACTCCTACTAATAGTTGCGTTTATCTATAATCACGTGTAGTTGTCAAATTCAACTCTTACTTTTTGAATAAAGTGATGGTTGATAAGCTTAAGTATATACGTCTAAATGATATTAGTATGGTGGAAAAAGTATTAAAAATATTCAAGTGTTCATTCATTTTTATATCAAATAAAGAAAAAAAAGTAAAATTTTAGTTTTTTTTATAAAATATTAAAATAATAATTTCATCCTCTGTATTTTTGTAGAGTACTTTATTGTAGTATAGAGACTTTATTAATGTTTTTATGAATATCAACTTATTTCATTAGTATAGTTCTTTCTTAAAAGTTGTAGATTATAAAAATACTTGCAGCTAATGAAGAATAGAAAATCAAACTTCATTCATCTTTGGAGGGAGAACCATAACAATAACCAATGTGGCACATTTGAAAAGGGTCCAAAACATGGAATATGATTTAAACATTCTCAAGTGATTCTAGTTTTGTTAAAGAATTTTGCTACTTGTACATGTACATGATGAATCACCTTGTACAAGTGCCACATCCAATGCTGGCAGGAGCCCCCCTTCTGTGCCCGGATCCAATAGGGGGGTTGACCCGGGCACCAAATTTCTGGCAAAGGGGCTTTGCCCATGCTGGCAGCCTAAATTATCTGCCAACACTGCATTTTGTGTGCATTTTTTTGGGGAGTATGCACAGATTCCTTGTAGATACAACAAAGTTCTTTGTTATATATATTTGCAAAAAAAAAAAAAGGAGCTTGAAAGTTCATAATATTTATTTATTGTCATACTTATGTTCTTAAAAAAATTTCATCCCATTTTTATCATTAACATTCTACTTATTGGGATATCTTATCTCTAATGACATTTTCTTTTCGAAAATTTCATTAAGAGGGAGTAAAAAGAATTACTTAACCCTCGTATCTTTAAATATGCTAAAGAAAAATTAATAAATACAAAATTTCAACTAAATATTTATCACATATCTTTCGGACAAATTGTCATGAAGGAAAATATTCGCCAATCGATTAAAGGTCAACAAAGAATGTGATGAAAAAGTTAGGAACATAAGTATAACAACGAATAAAAATTAATGATCTCTAATACAGCTAAAATGTGGTATATTTAAATACACACACAATAAAGGAAATTGATTCTTGAAGAAGTAGAATTGGACAGCCTTAGCAAATCAGAAAATCTGTTGCAAGCTGGAGCCTTCAGTTTACCAGTTTCCAACTGAGTTAGTTGGAATCTTTCAACGAATTGGAGCCTTAGTTGTTAGGTGGCAGTTAATAGCTTAAATGACTCTTGTATTGTGTCTATAAATAGCTTGGCTAGGTGATAGAAAAGTGAGTCTCCCGAGAGTGAAAAAGGAGAAGAGAAAGTGAGATAGATTAAAGGGATGAACTTTGGTAAATCTGGTATTAAACTTTCAGGTGATTTCTGGTTTTGTAAATCATGTTAGTCTCGGGTTAATAGAGGTTGAGGAAGATGTTTTCTTCCTGTTTAAATCCATTCTCAGTATTTAATTCTTGCTGTTAATCGTTTTCATAAAGCTTGTTGGTTCAACACCGTTTTTATTTTGTGCAAATACGATAAGAGTAAGGCAAATCCGGTTAGCTAATGTTAAATCCGGTAAGATAGAAATTGGACATTTTCTTCTTCTCCTACCGGTGCATCTTTGATTATTGGAATTCTTGATTAATTCCTAAGTTAAGGTAGCCTTCAAAAATCCAACAATTAGTATCAGAGCTTGAAAATTTCTTGGCCTGATTTATGTCCTTTTTAAAATTTGGCCGAACACATTTCTTGTGAAAGAAAGATTCCTGGCCAGAATCTTGATCACAATATGTCAACATCCAAGTTTGAAGTGGAGAAATTCAATGGCAAGAATGATTTCAACTTATGGAGGGAGAAGATGATGGCACA
>CAIGRE010137422.1:0-11212 GCA_903798275.1 Fraxinus angustifolia subsp. syriaca
ATGGTAATAATAACTAGGGTTGTATGGGTATAAATGTCATTCAAAAATACTACTGTATCTACAAAACTCCCCCTTGAATGACTATTTACACAATAATTATCTCATTGAAATATTGTTTGACAAAAATTTGATGGGACAAAAATGCCAACAAATGAAAAAAGAGTACAAATAATTTGGAGTAATAAAATGTTGTCTCGTTAAAACCTGGTCAAGAAAATCCAGTGGGACAAACTTAATTGAAGGAAAAAGAGTACAACTACTCCCCCGATTTCAATTCTTGTATTAATTCATCCCCGTCTTGTNATCGAAGGAAAAAGAGTACAACTACTCCCCCGATTTCAATTCTTGTATTAATTCATCCCCGTCTTGTACATCAATGTCTTCAATATTACAATTTTGGTGAAGTGTGTCTCACGTTGTCTTGTACAGTTTTCAAATAACATCGTTTTTATACTCTTAATTCAATAAAAATGAAAAAGGATAATTATCTTTCCCCCGTAAATATTATTTCTTACACCACTTTTCATAAACACACCAAAATAATTTTATAATTATAACCCAAACTCAATTTAAAATAAAAAATAAAAAATAGTGGTGTACATTTCCCTTCTCTCCTGTCTGCACCATGGATTGTTGATACCATTTTCTTGGATTATCTAATCTAAATCTCTAAGAGAGATGCTACATGTACAACATTTAGGTTACAACAATGGATGACAACCTCTCACAAGGGGTTGGGGCCCATGAATAAAATAATCGAGGGTCCCTCCCTCCCTGTGAGAGGTTGTCATTCATTGTTGTAACCTAAAGTTGTACAAGGAGAATTATTCAATCTCTAATTACCTGTTTAATGCCTTGCTTTGCACTCAAATTATTTTCATGAACTATAGTGTACAATATATTTTCTCCTTTTTGCTGGTTAGGGTTATAGTTTTAAAATAATTGTGGTGTATTTATCAAAAAATTATGTTAACTGATGTGTATATAGAAAGTAATGTAAATTGGTCAAATTCAACTAAAAATATTCCCCACATGGCTTTACACCGATTTGCGTCAAAAAATAAAATTTCGAATTTTTTCTTTTAAATCATCACAAAAAGGGAAGAATGAGCCTTCCATTTCTACCACAATTCTCTGTCTTCTTGATTTAAAAGACAGAAAAATACGAAGAGAAAAGGATATATATATAAAAAAATAAAAAATAAAAATAAACTGTTAAAAAATAAACGTGTCAAAAAACTGTTACGAGAGAAAGAAACTAACGTTATTCAATTCTTGATTTTATTGGGGAAATAATCATCGTTATAGCTCTTGAGCCAGCAGAAGAGCTATTCACAAAAAGATTTAGAGTATATTTGAACCACGTTATTTTGGTAGAACGTATTCTAAAATAGTAAATTGATAGAGAATGTGTGATTAAAAAGGCAGGAAAAGTTATTGATATGATGAAAAATATTATTTTATTGAAGAACGCGTGGTTGAAAATTAATAGAAAAATGAAAATGATTTTTTTTTTTTTTTAATTTGGCTCAAACAAGGGCTTAAAGACCTTTTCTTGAAATAGTGGGTTTGCCACTTGTATTGAATAATAAGATTGAGCCGCCGCTTTTCTCACGTTTGTAGAATTAATTTTTACAAATGCTGTGAAATGGTATTATAACCACCGGCACTCCCTCCAATAATAGGGTGCAATGTGTCCATTATGGATACCTTGATGTACCCCCTAATGTACAAGAAGAATGATCCATAACCACCACAGTTGTATGAATCTTTGGATCTTTAATGTATGAATTATTGAACGTGTATATTTGAATAGGAGTTATATATTTTGCAGTGTATGTATGCCCAAGATGGAATGAATAAATATATGAGTGAATATTACGATTATGTCTAGAGTGAATATTCAACCAATTTTAATTGTATTTCAGACCGTTGGAAGATGAGGTAACCGTGTTTTTCGACTTCCTATCTTTATGTGAGACCCTCTTACTGAAAAGTAACGATCAAATAAATAATTTTCTTGAATTATAAAAGCTCTTTCAAGACTGGAGCTATATATGATATTTATATCATTTCATTATTTCATATATGATTATTTAAGTAAATGGTGCGAGTTGTGGTGTAAATACAATCTGCGCCGTACGCGTTAAATGTTCCGAAATGCATAGGAACATTTCCAAAATGCCCGTGAGCATTGCCGAGAAGGACTCGAATAAAAGCACCAGCTGTTAAAAAAGAAACTAATCACTACTGGTTACCGGCACTTCCCTTCACACAACAGTATAACCAGTTCTCCACTTAGGCCCCACCATCAAAGATTTTATTCTTCCGCGGACTTTGTACCGCCTTGAGAGATTTTTCCATGTATTGAACGGTATTGTATTTTATTTTTTTATTTTTTATGCATATATATATATGGCCTCTCACAGCAACAACACTGCCATTTCTTGATAAAGTGAAGGTACGATTCGTACTTGGCTTGATTTTTTTTTAATCCTTCCCCATATATTTCCTTTCCTCAGTCTTCGATTTAAGTTTAATGTACGTTCTTACGAATTTTGTATGAATTTGTGGTTGGCATATGATTTTCTCTTGGTATGCGTTTTGTGATCCGATTTTAATGGAAAGTGAAAAAGTGGGGGTAATGATTTGAAGCACAAGCTTGCTTTTAGGGATTCTAAATTGTGTTTCAGTTTATACTTTATGAGCATGTGGGTTATTGTTTTGACTTAATTTGGTCGGTTTTCTTTAATTGTTTTGCAGGATTTTTCAATTCAGTTGAAATTAAGGAAGTTAAATCTCCATATCCGGATCTGTATTAAAGACGTTCTTATAAAAGCTTTTGAATTCCTTCCATTTTTCCAGTCTTCACTTAGCAAAATCCTTTGTTTTTCTTTGCTATTTATTCTGTCGAGTGTCGTAATTTGATTCGAGAAAATGGCCGTGAAAGTAGCAACTCCATGTCTAAATTGGTCACACCCTTCAATTCCTCATTCACCATCTTCTCAAACTTTAGCTTCTGCAATTTCGTCCCTTTCTATTGTAAGACGTAGTATTATTAGCAGCGATGGAGCTCTAGCGTGCCGCAATGTGCACCGCCTGGAACGGTCGTTCCTTTTTGGGACTCACCAATCGTCGAAGTTATACCGGTCCAGATCTTTCGAGCATTCAAAATCCCGGGACCAACCGCTCCGACGAGCATGCAGTGCTAGCTTGGCTTCGTTTTCTGACGAAGAATTTTCGAAGAAAATTAAAGAGTTGGCTCTCAGATTTCAAGTATCTGATGATGAAGATGAAAGTTCCATTGCTGATGATGCTATGTTTGAAGCAGAGCAATGTACGGTCCCAGATTCCGTCGAAACAAGGTGTGGTGGAAGTGTTGATGTTAGTTCCAATGGTGAAGCTAAATTTTTAGAATATCTGTCATTTGAGCCTTTAAAACCTCCAGATTTTCCTGAAAGAGATGAGATAATTCCTGCAAGTATTGAGAGGAAGGCGAATAGCGTTGAAATCCCGCTATCCCTTAGAATGATAAAGCGGAAAAAACAATGGCAAGAAGGGTTTAGGGAAGCAGGAGAGTCAGCGTACTGCTCTATGAATAAAGCTTTTTCATCCATGGTGTTTATAATTCGGGAGCTCCAAAGTTATACTTTGCAAATGAGGGAAATTTTGTTTTATGAGGATTTACAAGGGATCTTGGTGAGGGTACAGAAGGAGATGCACGCATCCTTTGTATGGTTGTTTCAGCAAGTGTTCTCAAATACACCGACTTTGATGGTGTATGTGATGATACTTCTTGCGAATTTTAGTGTTTATTCAATGGGGACTAATGCTGCTATAGGAGCCACTCCACCGGTCCATGCCTATGCAGCCACTGTAGAAACTGTTTCGGCGGTGGAAGATCAGAGTCCAGTCGAACAAAAGTTTGATTCATCTCCTGTTAAGACATTTAAATTATCGTCATCAAATGGGAAGACGACATCTATTGGGGGAGGTAACGGTGGTGGTGGAAAATACAAGTCGGTTGCGAGTGGTACAGATGGAGATGGGGGGTTTGATGAATCCGGATATCACCAGACTATTGTTCCTGACGAGATGTCCTCAGTTGGGAATCCCTCAAGAACAGGCGAAGAAGAGTCAATTTCTGGGCAAGTGGCCAGAGAAGAAGAGGTCAGTTTGTGGAATTCAATGGTGGAAGAAGCCTCGACAATGCAGGCTGCAACTACTGGTGAAGCATTGGATCATGAGGCGAGGCAAAGAACTGTGTCCCCAGTGGACGCGAAGATTGAAGCTGATGACTATGCGGAGTATTTTAGAACCGAGTTGCTATATCAAACTGGATTGGCTCGAGAGCCCAATAATCCTCTTCTGCTAGCAAATTATGCTCAATTTCTCTACTTGGTCGCCCAAGATTATGACAGGTAAATTTATTTTCCTGTGTTTAGATATCAGTTTTTCTGTTTCTGATCATGTTGAAGAATTAGATAGCATCACGTAATTCCTTGATTCTTAGCTAATCCAATTGGATTGTGTTTTCTGAAATATTATGGTGTTCGACTTTTCTGCTTGAATATTGCTTGCTTCTAGCTAGAGAATTATTGTACTTGTTGGCAGAAATTTGACCTTTAACAGGCAAAATGTAGTTTTGTAGAAATTGGGGTTAGGACTTTATCTTGATTGAGCTTTATGTGGTGCAATTTAGACCCTTAGTTTCTTTCTTTAATAGGAAAGAACAATGCATGTGAACCATAAATAGTTTCGACTCTCTTGAATTGAAAACTCTGCTGAAGAAAATAGTTTCAAAACCCAAGTAAATCTTCCAATACCTTGAAAAGGCAACCAAGATTCTAGAAATCTGGCGGAGTAGGAAAAATATGATTATGCTATTTGATTTGTATGTGAAGAGATACTTCAACTTATCATACGAATTTTGCTAGTAAAACAAGTTATCCCTTGTACGAATTTCTAGGCCATAAAAACTTTCATATTCATTTGTTTTAACACGTTTTTTTTTATTTGATTGAAACAGAGCGGAAGACTACTTCAAGAGAGCTGCAGAGGTGGAACCTAAGGATGCAGAGGCCTTGAACAAATACGCTAACTTCCTCTGGCAGGTAAAGAAGGACCTTTGGGCTGCTGAGGAAACATACTTGGAAGCCATTGCTGCAGAACCCAACAATTCCTATTATGCAGCTAATTATGCCCATTTCCTCTGGAATACTGGTGGGGAAGACACCTGTTTTCCTCTCAACTCCCCCGACTGCTCCACCGATGTTTAACTCCAACAGTCAAATAACGACAGAAAGATTAAAAGATGATATACCCCACCCATTTCTCTTGTTAATCAATATTTCTGAATAATCACCGAGGGAGAAAAGTTAGCTTTTCTTTCTTAACGAGCTTTTGGTCGACTTTTCTCATTGTTCTTTCCTCTAGATGTTCTTGTGTTAGCCTATGGGTGTGGAAATAGTTTTTCATTTCTTTTTTGGGGGTGGAGGGTCTTTCATTTATAGAACAATGAAACAAGAACAGAAACGAAGCTGCTCGGCTGGTTTCTGCTCAGCATTATTCTTGATGGAGATATCCACTGGTTTCAGGCCTCTCTTCTTGGTTTCTGCTTTTTTGTTTTGCACAGTTCGCTTTGATTCCATGTTCTTGGTGGCACAATGATATTACCAAATTGTAAGTAAACTCATATGTTAATATAAATATGCCATTTTTTGATATTTATTTTGTTTTGCTTTACTGTCTGTTTACCTATAATTCTCCTCTACTCGTTCGATTCTGATCGGTAAGCAAGAATGCGCTCCTATATTTTCAAAAAGAAGTTCCTCTTTTCAACTTTGTAAAATAAGGGAGGTTATTTATGTGCTAAAAAAACTATTAAAGAAAAGAATTTCACATAAATTAATACGTATTTGAAACTATTAAAAATAAAATTCTACATCGATAAAATCAAGCATGCATGTTGGCATTTGAGTTGTTTCAGACATTTAAAGATAAAATTTCATGACTCATAATTTATTGAGCCCCTAAAGCTTATATGAGCAATCCAGAGTTAAGGGTATATTCTCATACAAATTAAATATGAAAATTTAAATCTAAGTAAAAAACCTTGAGTTATGCACATCTTCAAGACTTCATTGTTGGATATGATTCTGAAAGGAATCGAATTGAACTGAATCGAGTACCAATAAAAATCTTAGAAATGGAACAATTGATTCCATATCCAACTATAGAGCCAAACTAATTAGTTTTGATTCGATCCAATCTGATTCTTTATATTGGAAAAAAAATATAAAAATAAAGTATGAAACTACTTGTTAAATTGAAAATAGACAAAAATATAGTATGAAATCACTTGTCATTCTTGTAATCTAACAATACAAAAGATCTATTAAACAAGAACAAACAAAAATCCACTCCAAATTTCAAAATCGACTTATAAGGCGAAAACATGATAAACTATTAAGTACAACATAAACTACAATCATGATTGAAAATTACTCTATTGCACTATTCTAGACTGATTGATCAAACTATTCAAAATATATATCTATATTAATACTTTTTCTTAGTGATAACATATTTACTATCAAAATAAAGTTGTTTGTACAAGGAAACTACAGGTATGAGATGACAACACCTTATTGGTCATTTTAACTTTATTTTTTTGTCCAAATTCAATGAAATGTTTCTATTTGACATTATGTAAACCCATCGGCAAATTTTGCTATAAAAAACCTTAAATTATGCATATATTTAAAATTCCATAAAAAGTATGAGTAGGAGTGGTAGTGGGGGTGGGGGGTGTCCGATCCGGTTCTGAATGGAATCGAATTGAAGTGAATCGAGTACCAACAGAAATCGAGTACCATTGGTTCCATATCCAACTGTAGAACCGAACTAATTGGTTTTGATTCGATCCGATCTGGTTCTTTATATTGAAAAAAATTATAAAAATAAAGTATGAAATTACTTGTCAAATTGAAAATAGAAAAAAATATAGTATGGAACCACTTGCCATTCTTGTAATTTGACGATACAAAAAATCTATTAAACAAGATAACAAACAAAAATCCACTCCAAAGTTCAAAATCAATTTATAAAGGTGTAAAAATATTCAATTATTAAATAAATCATAAATGGTAATCTTGATTGAAAATTAACTCTTAAGAAAATTCATATAACAATAGCTTTTTTTATGTTATATTAAACTAAAAATATATTTTGCTCAATTGTGTTGCATTAAAACTATAAATTTATAAAATTATTTAGATTTGAATTTCGATTACCCATTAAAGGAAATAAGAAGAAGAGTATGAAAAATGAAACTTTTACGTGAGATAATTTTGGAGTTTAGTGCTTATTGCATTTTGATACAAGTAAAAAGAAAAATTTGGGAGAATCGAATTCATTGTTTGTTCTCAAGGAGGTACCGAGAATCAGAGCGAAACCAATTGGTACTTAATGTATAGTCTCAAAATTGATTCATTTAGTAGAGGAACCGGACTCAAACCGATCAATTCTATTTGGTTCAGGTCAGGTTCCGAAAAAATGCCCATCCCTAATAAAAATCATACACTTCTCGAATATTACAACACATCTAGAGATGATTATTATAACTAGTCTAACATAATTTATCGATTGCAACGAATATATAATTATAAATAGAATTTTTCAACCTTAAATGTTTAACATTTTAGACGAGTTGATGTATTATAGTATTTTTTCAGGCGAAAGGCCATCAAAGCCGTAGTAAAGTTGGGCCAAGAAGATAATGACAGATTAAAACATGCATAAAATAAGGTTTGTGGACTCGCACCAACACGAGAAAATTAAAGGAATAAAAAAAATTGGGTATTATTTTTTCAATTCATAAGTAAGGTATTTTTGTTATAAAAAATATTTTAAATACATTTTTAGTATATTTTTTTTTCTTGTCCCCAATTCCATTACTTGTGGTAATGTATATCTGATTTTTAATTTTGAAATTCAAATTACACAAAATGGGATTCCTAATCTTACCGTTTCAATACTATTTGGAAAGGAAAACATGTACTCGTACAATTGTTTTATTTAATTTTTACATCACACATGTTATCAAGCTACAATTTCTCATGTCATAGGTATACAGTCACATGAATACAAAGGTCACCATTTCACATACCTTTATGAATTTCAAACGCCTCCCTAATATGACACTCAGAATAATGGTCGACTTATTGTGACATGTATAATAGATTTAGAGGAAAATATGAACTCATGGAATCACGGTTTATTCTTTTCTTATTATCATAGTAGTAAAACTGGGATGCAGTAAACGCAACCATATTTCTCGAGAAGGAATATCCTTTTATAACCACCAAATCAAGTAAGGATGGCAAGGGGTTTGTTATTTGCCTTCCAGTCTTATTACCACGTGGAATGAAATGCAAAAACTCTTTTTGGAGAGGTATTTTCTAGATTCAAAGGCTACAAATATCCGGAAAGAAATCTACAGCATTCAACAATTTCAAGGGGGAAAATCTCTATGAATATTGGGAGAGACTCAAAAGACTTTGTGCTAGTTGCCCAAACCACCAAATCAGTGAGCAATTACTTCTATAATACTTCTATGAAGGATTACTCACTATGGAGAAAAGTATGATTGATGTAGCTAGTGGATGAACTTTAATGGATAAAACACCAGCAGTTGCTAAGAACTTGATAGCCAGCATGGTCGCCAACTTACAACAATTTGGTAGTAGAGAAGAGACACCAGTTAAACAAGTAAGTGAGATAGGAGTAACCTCTCAAATTGAATGACAATTAGCTAGTCTTACATCTCTTGAACAAAAAATAGCACTTGAGACAACTTAACAAGCAAAAGTTTAATTGTGGGTGTCCGACACTACAAGGAGCCTCAAAGCAAGCGAATGTCATTGGGAGATTTCCAATGCAATAGAGACATAGATATGATCCATATTCTGACACATATAATCCGGGATTGAAAGATAATCCTAATCTCAGTTATGGAGTAAAGTATTTCATAGCTCCACAATCAGAATGTAATCATCCCAAGGGTTTCAATCAACAAAGGCGCTCTCAACCTCGTCAACAAACTCCGACTCAAAGTTTAGATATGTTTCTTGAAGATATGATTAAGTCCTTAGCTTTTAGTACAATGCAATTCCAACAAAAGACAAAAACCTCAATTAAGAATTTGGAGAAACAAATGAGTCAATTGGCCAACATAGTTGATAAATTGGATGCTCAAGGATTGGGAAAACTTTATTTTCAAGCAATCAACCTGAGAGAAAAGGCTAGTGCCGTGACACTAAGAAGTGAAAAGCTTTTAGGAGAGGCACCAAGGAAGATGAAAGATCATGTTGATGAGTCAACGCAAGAGAATAACTTAGCATGTGCAAAAGATGAAACTATGACTCCAACCTCGGGATCTAAGGTAAATTCTAAAAGTTCTATTCCAACTAATGTTCTCTTCCCTCCATTACCTGTCAGGTTTGCAAAGTTCAAAAGGGATGAACATGCGAAGAAAATATTGGAGACTTTTTGCAAAGTTCTAGTGAACATAACACTTTTGGATGACATTCATCAAGTGCCCTGTTATGCAAAGTTACTTAAGGAATTGTGCACTAACAAACGTAAATTAAACTGTAATGAAATGGTAAGTGTAGGGGAAAATGTCTCAACGGTTTTGCAAAGGAATTTTCCACCAAAATGTAAGGATCCGGGGATTTTTACCATCCCTTACATTATTGGTAACACTAGGTTTGAAAAGGCAATGTTAGATTTATAAGCATCTATTAATGTCACACCATATTTTATTTATGCTTCTTTAAATCTAGGATCACTTAAAGAAATCGGTGTTATTATTCAACTTACGGATAGATCTAATGCATTTCCAAAGGGTGCGCTAGAAGATGTGTTGGTACAGGTAAATCAATTGATTTTTCTAGCAGATGTCTATGTTCTTGACATGCAAGATGAATCAACATCTTTATTGCCACCATTGCTCTTGGGAAGATTATTTATGAGGACTGTGCGTACAAAGATAGATGTATATGACGGTACTTTGACAATGGAGTTTGATGGTGAGATTATTCGCTTCAATACCTTTGAAGTAATGAGGTATCCTAGCGATGTGCACTTTTGTTTTTCAATTGATATAATAGATTCATTAGTACAAAAAATATTCGAATTATCAAATAAAGATGCATTGGATACCACTTTAATCAAAAGCATTGATGTTAACAATCTCACCGAGTTGAGCAAGAATAGACAATTGTGTGAGGATATTGTATAAATTATGGTATCACTTGAGTCACTACTGAGTATTCCACCAAGGTATAATCTCTCTTATATTACTCTTTCGATGTCTAAAGAGAAACTTTTACCTTCGGTGATGCAGGCCCCCACTTTAGAACTCAAATCTCTTCCCGAGCATTTAAAGTATGAATACTTCGGAGAGGGGGAACACTACATGTGATCATTGCAAGGAACCTTACAACACTTCAAAAAGATAAGCTTATCTGTGTGCACAAGGATCACAAAATATCTATTGGTTGGACAATAGCCGATATTAAGGGGATAAGGCCTTCCATGTGCATGTATCGAATATTACTCGAAGATGGAACAGTCGTTTGAATCCTCCAATGATGGAGGTTGTGAAGAAAGAAATTTTAAAATTGCTAGACGTTGGTATTATCTTTCCCATTTCAGATAGCAAATGGGTAAGCCCGATCCAAGTTGTTCCAAAAAAGTCGGGAATCACAGTCGTGATGTGAAGAAAGAAATTTTGAAATTGTTAGACGTTGATGTTATCTTTCCCATCTCAGACAGCAAGTGGGTAATCACAGTGGTGACAAATAAAGAGAATGAGCTTGTACCAACTCGAGTCCAAATGGATTGGTGGGTTTGTATTGATTATAGAAAACATAATTGTGAAACCCGAAAAGATCACTTTCCTTTACCCTTCATTGATCAATGTTGGAAATATTAGCATGTCATTCTCATTATTATTTTCTTGATGGTTGTTCAGGTTAGAACCAAATTGTGATTGCTCCGGAGGACCAACAAAAGGCAACATTCACTTGGCCCATTTGGTACATTTGCTTACCGTCACATGCCCTTCGGTCTTTGCAATGCCCCCTTAACCTTTCAAAGATGTATGATAAGTATATTCCCTGATTATATTGAAAGCATCATAGAG
>CAIGRE010137530.1:0-12453 GCA_903798275.1 Fraxinus angustifolia subsp. syriaca
CCATTTTGCACCAGGGTGCGTAGCCGAAGTTTTTAGACTAATTTTGAAATAGTCGTATATTCTATGTAATTTCTTAATTTAATTTCTTATTAATTATAAATATATAAAATCTTAAAGTTATTTTATATCTTAATTTCTTATAAATTTCGTTAATTCTATGAATTTTGGGATTTCTCATGAATTTTTCAGATTTTTGAGGACTTGATTGAAGTTTTTATATTCTTATAGTGGCTTTAGTTGCAAATTCTTTGCGAGAGAGTATTTTAGGGAATTTTCTTTCTGGAATTATTCTGTAAGTGAATAGTTATGGTAGAATGGAATTCTCCAAGATTCTATCATAATTCATAGCTTAAAAATTAATATCTTAAAGGAAAAATGGTAGTAGTCATCCCTAACATTTGGGTCTTTTGCACTTCTATCTCTAATTTTTTTTTCTTGGCAAGTATATCCTCAACCTTACATTTATTGATGGACGTTGCCCCTATAATCCAAAAGCTCAATTAAGTTGATAGGAAAATACTTGTTTACCCTTATATTCGATCAAGCTAAAAAATAAGTAAAATAAAAAAATAAATCATATGTCATCTCAATTTCACACACTCGAAAATCCAAAAAATAGCAAACATCATAATCCACCACTACCTCCATACATGTCGCAGAAAAACAACTAACCTCCTAAAATTAGTCATCGAAATGAACCAACATACTTACATAAGTGCTATTCCTTATCCACGAGTCGTTTTTATCAATTTATTTATTATGTTGTTTATAAATTCTTTCCAAAGCACATGCTATCTATCCTCGTATACGTTGTGGGGGAATTGAATTCGGCACTGGAAGGAGCTCAATAAGGTAAAGATAAACTTGCAAGTTTTTGGTAATAATTACCATACGGCATTTAGGAAATAGGGATCAAATATAAAACTAGAGTATATAATAATTGGCACTATCTCCATCATTTTGGACGCCTGATATCAGGTAGATAGTCAACACCTACATATTTAGCCACCATCTGCAGCCTCCACCCACCGCCGCCACCAATGGACAGCAGTGAAGATCCAAACAAGCTCTCATCCACCCTCAATGACCCTACAACCACCCAGCCCCTCCTCTCCCACCCCTACCCTAAACTTGACCCACCCCCCGTAGCCTCCACCTCTGAACCAGAAGATGACCAAACACAGTACCTCCAGATCTCCTACAATTATGGCCCTCGATCGATTAAGGACATCCCTTTTCTCATCCTCTTTTTACTTCTTGTTTTTTGCACTTTTGGTTTTGGAATCTTCGCGTCTGTTCATAGAAACCCCCACCACAACCGAGTATCTGCTTTTATTTATAATGCTACCTCCTCTTCTTGCACTCTTCTTCGAGATTTTCGCAATCCCATCTCTTCAATTCCCTCAAAATCGAATCTTTTTAGTAATTCGAGTGAAAATTCTACTTTATTAGATAATCCCACTTCTTTGAATTACTCAAAATTGAGTCTTCCGCAGAGAATGGTTTTTAATTCCTCGTTTTCTGTCAAACCCATTTCTTTAAATTCCTCGAAAACTGTTGTTTTTAATGGGTTTATGGAAGATCTGTTTTTTCTAAACAATCCAACATCTTTGAACTTTTCAAAATCCAGTCTTTTAGGGAGCTTGATATGGGTTCTTGTAATAACTCTGGTTCTCAGTGTGCCCTTTGCTTTAGTTGTGCTTTTGTTGCTTAAACTCTACACAAAACAGATAGTGTATGCTTCACTTCCTTTCTTTGTAGTTGTCCCTGTGTTTATCAATGTGTACTGGTTTGTTGCTTGTACAGTAAGCTCCAGCTGCAACGATGCGTTTCCCTTGGCTTATCGAATATTAGTTCTCATTTTTGTATTCTTGATTATTGGGGTGATTGTGTGGATTTTTATAGTGAATAGGCATAGAATTGAGTTGACCGTGAGTATGATTGGGGTAGCTTCCAATGCACTGTGGAAAAACTTAGGATTGTTTGGGATTCTTCCAGCATTAACTTTGGGTTTGTTTGTGTGTTATGCCCCCATTGTTGTGTTTCTAATACTTGCAAGGTTAAATGGGAAAATTGTGCCTAAAGAAAAGCATGGGGAATACTACTGTGTTTGGAAACAAGATAGTTGGGTGCCCGCATACTATACATTAGCAATTTTGACGATGCTATGGTCCGCCACTGCTATGGTGGAAGCTCAGGTTTATGTGATAAGTGGGACAATTGCACAATGGTACTTCTCTAAGGATGACATCGGCCCCAAGCGGGGAATAAGGAGTTCCTTGAGGTGATTTTCTGACCCTCATTTTCATTAATTAATTTTGATGAACTCGCACTTTTGTGTTAAGTTTGTGTTAGAGCAAGAAATGATATTCCTGCACTACTTTCTTTCACTAGCCAATAATTATTATTTTATGTTATTTTTTCCTTTGAAGCACACATTTTGTGATTTTACATTATTAGATTATCAGAGGAAATTCGATATAGTGTTGTTGGTTGTGTTCAATTAAAATGTGACCTGGCGAACATGTTCGAATTGTTGCCTCGGGCATGTTCTCGATAAACTTTTAGATGGGAGGTTTTATCATGGACTATACATAGTGAGGCAATTGTGTATGAAGTGTACCTTTGAAATAATTTTGTGAGCTAATGATTATGTTGAATGTTGCATTCCAGCGTCTAAGTTAAAGGTTCAAATGCAAGTGTCCAGAAGTTAGATTCGTTGAAGTTTTGAATCTGAGATGTACCTATATGTGTCTTCCATCAGCAACAGATAAATGTTGTCCCCTCCTCCTTTTACTTGTATTGGAATGGGGATATTGCCCTAAGGTGACTAGCAAAATAGTACCTAAATGAACAGTAAACCTCTTGAATCAAATTATTGGAAAAATGATCCAAAAGAGATTGTAATGCATAGAATCAGAGTAGGTTGATGAATTGAGAAGTACTGCAAGCTTCTCTACGATTTAAAGGTACTTATCAAATTAAAAGTGGGTTCGGCAGGACCTCTGTTAGACTAACTATATTAAAGGACATTTGATAACATGAACATAGCAGGAAATAGTACTATAGTAAGATAAATCCGTAGCCAAATTAGATTATATGATTCTAAGATTAAGGGCATACATCAACAAGTGAAGGTGCCACCAAGTGAGGATAAAATTAAATCCTCGTTTGAACCTCATTTTTTTTTTTTCAAAATATATTTTTTTCTCTCTTCTTTTCAACCACACATTCTTTAATAAAATAATATTTCACGCAAACTCAAAACTTTTCTTTATTTTTTAACTACACATTCTTCATCAATCTATTACTCCAAAATGCATTTTATACCAAAAATGGGGCTCAAACAAGCTCTAAGGGTACGAGGACTTAAATAATTAAGGCATGTCTTCCATAGACTTAAAGAAGCTCCACTTACTCGAACGATCCCCAATAGAAGAGTTAGAAAAATGAGTGAACTAATATTAACACGACTTCTTTTGAAATGTTTAATGTGGTGTTGGTGGTGGGAAAGATCAAATTCAGGTAAAGTGAAGCAGTGTAGAAGTAGCACTATCTCATCTTAACAAGCTTGTTCTCTGTGGACAGTCTTGAAGCAGCAATAAAAAATTAGGAAGGATCTCTATTCTATCAAAGCTAGAGATTGAAAGAGCCAAGCCAATTTGCTTAGTCAATCAAAATCTATCATTATACTTAAGCTAATTTTGTGACTTCTCATGATGGATTATATACTGGGATATGTGTAAAGACACACGTACTCCTCCTAAACATGAGGTGTCAATTGTACGGGTGTCATTATGATGGTTTATGCATTGTGCTTGCGAAACTGTTAGAAGAGAAGAGAAAAAAAATAGAAAGAAGAAAAAGAAAGAAATCACAACGGAGGAAAATTTGGTGTTGATGACCATAAGATCGTAACCTATGCGATGTCTAAGTCATAATAGTAGATGGTTTCTGAAGGTATTGTACAAATTTCATGTTTCCCAACTCCTCAATACTAGGATTGTGCACGTTCTTACATTTCAAGGATCAAAAGTAATGCTTGGGCACTAACCAGATTCCAAATAAGACGTGAAAAGTCAGCTATTTATGTAGTATGTATAAAATTTTTATTTGGTATTAAGTTATCACTCTTCGTGCATCTCAGGTAGATATTTTTGTACTTGAGTGCTATTATTCTGGAACGCCTCTGCATTCTGACCTTTCTGAGAACATTTGCAGAAACGCATTTGGCCCCTCCTCTGGCACAATATGCTTATCTGGATTACTTATATGTATAGTACGTATTGTGCGATCTATCGTTGACAATGCAAGACAAGATGCACCTGGAATTGTCAACCTTGTTCTTCACTGCTGCGCCAATACCCTATTGTCAACAGTCAACTTTCTGAACAAGTTCACTATAAACTTTGCAGCTATAACTGGTGAAGCATACTTCACTTCTGCAAGAATGACTTACGAACTGCTAAAACGAAATCTCCTCTCGACTGTATTTGTGGAGACTGTTTCTACTCGAATACTTGCCGGGATAATTTTTGTTCTATCAGCAATATATACAATACTGGTAATTCCCCCTTCTCAGCTTTACGTTGTACTTTTTTGTTTTTTTTTTTCCTGGAATTGCTGTATTTTTGTGACTAAAGCATACGAGGATGAGAGTTTCTGTGGCTTGGCCCCTCCTTGACAAGATGATGTCTAATTATACTAATTATACCATGAATTACAAATAAGGTTGTTTATTGAACCATATCCTTTTTAACCTATGCATGCCATTACCTCTTGTGGCATGTCTTGTAAAGTGGATCAGATTGTATTTGACAGCAAGAGCGTGTTTGGCTGTGCTTATAAAGCTACTTTTCTAAAAGGTAAGTTAGTACAAACTTTCTAAAGTGAAGGTTAAAAAAAAAAAAATACCGAAAATGTAACAAAATAAGTAACTTAAAAGTTTAAGCACGGGCAGAAATGCAAAGAATTAAAATCATATTTTTTTTTTACTGTTAAATTTTGTCTAGTACCGCTTACCAAACACGCTCTTGGAGTTTATGGAGTCTGAATCCTCTATAAACATTGTTAGACCATCATTACCTGACAATGTAGTTCTGAAAATCTTTAGTTTCACTGTTTGAAATTTTCTTGTCATCATTTGAGAATGGAGTTCTCACGAGTTTTGAGTCTCAGCAGCAGCTCAAGGTATTGGATGGTTGCTTAATCTTCTTCAGTTTTAAAATAATCTGATAGTCATGGAGTGCCTGTTTTCCTGGGCTACTGTGTTGTTTTGTACAATAGGATCTATTTCTTCACTTTTTCACCAACGCTAGATATTACTTAAATTACATGTCTGCTTAATGCATATCTGTGCCAAATGATAAATTTTGTGCACACTTATTCTTTGCCTCATAGTTTGAACAATTCTATTCCGTTTCAGGTTCTTACGAATTTAATCATTGTTTTAAAGGCTTTGTGCTTTATCCAATTGTCTTCACGACATTTGCTAACTTGTTTGATGGAAACTGAGTTTCTTATGCAAATTTACTCTTTTAAGTATTTATAGGTAGATGTTATCGTTTCACTTTCAGACCAGTTTCTTTTTTGCATGGATCAGTTAGTGAATCTTTCCCTTCACTTATTTATTCGGCCGGACAATTTAGAACATTTGGTCCTCGTGTATTTTGCAATAGCTGTTAATTACAACTAAAAATTCTTGTTCCCTGATATGCAGGTCTGTGTGGTGTTAAAAGCCGCTGTTCATCTCGGGGTTGAAGCGTACTTGGTCTCTCTTATGGCGTGGGTACTATTGATCGTGATTCTTGGTTTCTTCGTGCGTGTGCTGGATAACGTCATCGAGACTGTGTATGTATGCTATGCTATAGACAGGGACAGAGGCGAGGTCTCTAAACAAGAGGTTCATGAGGTTTATGTTCATCTCCCCATTAGTAGAAGTCACAGTCACAGAGCAGGTTTTGTTGACAGGGCTCCACTTAATGTATGATTATTGTTTTAACATAGGATGCATGTGCTGGATGTTATGAAATTTGTATATCTGAGATTTTAGTCTATGTTTTTTCCGCTTTGATTAATAAAAATGTTTATTCCTTTTTGTCAGCATTGGTTGTGTATCGATTTTTGTTCACTAAGACGTTGGCTACCTGTAGAATAAGGTTAGACATACATAGAATTAATAGGTGTTAAATTCTATAATCTAAACATACACAAGTATTGCATAGACTTTCCAAATCATTATCCCCACTTTGATTTAGTTCCCATCTTTCCCCCCCTTCTCGACCATTACGCCACCCCGTTGTGATGTCCTCTGCTGTTCTCCCGAACCCTCAATTTAGCTAGTCCTAAGAGCATCTCCAATGGAGTTAATAGATTGAGCCAGAAAGCGTGCCACGTCATCCCAAAATGTTTACAAGTCAAGAAAAAGGTGAAGGTTCAATTAATTTTTTATAACTTATCTTCACTCTTTCTCAACAATTAGTGCAATCCACATCCCATCGGATGTGATCTCTCTGTCCGTCATTTTGCTTGGCACATGTATAAATGTATATTGCCCTTGTTTTGCCCCCATGTTGTTGGAGTGTTGAATTTTTTTAGAATAGTGATTAATGGGAGAATGTGTGATAGAAAAGTAATGAAAAGTTTTAGATTTACTTATAATATTATTTTATTTGATGAATTTGTGGTTGAAATGAAGAGAGAAAAAATTAATATAATGTAATGGGAAAACGGGGAGGCCAAACAGGGGCATTGTTGAATTGGAAATGTTCTTAGTGTCCTGTTACTTGGCAATTAAGGGCTTCTCTACTTCGTAAGATGAAGTCATGACCCTACTTAGTCCCATTTGATGATCATTATATCGTGAAAATAGAGTTTTGAATAGTGATTTAGTGGAGATTGTGGGCTAAAAAGTCGGGATTTTTTTTATTTTTTGAATTTACGTAAAAAGTATTTTATTATTAAATGTGGGGGTTCAAAATGAATATGAGACTTAAAGAATCATAAAATAATAGTTATCAAACAGGGGCTTAATGAGTTTTGATAAAGTACCGGTGAAATGTCACTAAATTAAATTAGGGTTGACATGTTAATCGGATTTGAATTGATCGAATCAAAACACGATTGATAGTCCGATTAGAAATTGGTTCTCGATTTGTGAGCCAGATTCGAAAAACCAAACGGCTGCCTAAATAATTTTAAAATTTGAAATGCCTCAATCTAAGCCAACCTAAATACCCAAGTCCACGAACCATAATCCCAATTGCCAATGAGAAAATTTGAGAAAACCATGCCTTTTAAGTTTCTCATCCAGACTAGAATGGTAATGTATATCGATTTCTAATTTTTGAAATTTAAATTATGGAAAATTGTGGTTCTTACCATTTTAATATTAGTTGAAGAGAGAAACATTTATTCTTCTTTCTTTATCTCATTGTGAGAGGTTACATATGTCACATACATAAATTATCGAGGCCAATTTCGCATGTCATATAAATACAGTTATATTAATATAGAGGTAACAATTTCACGTCACAATTGACATAATTTTGTGAATAATATAAAGGTACAATAATTTCATTGTATAAAATTATTGGTTGCATATTACTTTACGTATGTGCTTAGATATCGAGTGGTCACAAATAACTTTTAATACGAGTCTTGTACTGTTCACACGGAACAATGCAAATATAAAGTCACACAACTGTAGTAAAAAATTATTAAACAATACAAACAAGCCTTTATGAATTGCAAAAACCTCATTACTATGGCATGCATGTTAGGAAAAATTAAATCAAACGCGCATAAAATATATTCTAATAACGCACGTTTGACGTGCGTGAAATCAAATGGAATTCCGACTTACGGAATAGGCAAAGTAACAACAAGAATTGCATGAAAATGGATTGGTCGAGCCAAGAGTTGAGCTCTTTGTCCTTAAAATGATAATGTCTCATACGGGTACTAACATTTTTCTAGCATTTATCTCTCAATATATAACGACCATATCCCGCAATCGGAGCATTTCAAATTAGATAAACTAACGAATCTACTTATGTTTTTAACACTCTTTATATGAAACTTCAATCCAAATAAATGCTCAAAATATTTTGAAGTTAATATGCATTAACATGATAATGCAATGATGAAAAAAATGAATGAATGAAAATTCCATACACGTGATTTATATATAGTTTTTGGAAAGATTTGTCTCAAAAGACAACCTATGGAAGAAACACAACCATTGAAATTAGTCTCTATATTTGAAGAGACAAATCTATTAAAAAATAATAATTCCAAAAGACGCAATATTTCATATAAAAAGACACATTTTTAGCCAAATAAATTTCTAGAATATTCCACAATATTCTATGTAATTTTTCAACAATTCGTGTATTTGCGTGACTTAGATTTGACTTAATTCTTCATTCACAAAATAACAATTTTCATATAAATAATTAAGAATTGGTCCAAACCAATTTCATATACAAATTTCCAACAACGCAAAATGGTGATTGTGATCTATTATGATATGCAGAATGATTTTGGTGACCAGAAAACATGTGAAGGGAAATTATCACAACTTATTATTTTCTTATCCTCATAAACTTTGAAATGGGGAAGACGACGGTTGACCCCAAAAAATATAACTCCATCATGGCCAACAGATCTCAATATCTTTCATGTCCACACGGCCATGTTCCTGTATACTTAGACAAAATGTTAGCCACACGTGGCTTCCTCTAGCGGGAATAGAGTTGGCCGAGCGCGTTCCGATGGTCAAGTCAGTAGGAGAAGTAAATATATGAGTGTGGGAGGGTTTAAGACGTGAGCCTCTAATGTAAAAAGGAGGTTGACTTTGGGGAGTGATGGATAAAACGGTGATACGAAAAAATTATAGATTGAGAGTGTAAACTTGCATTACCTCTAAAATAGCACAAAGTGTGAGCTTTTATAGTAGAAAAATGTGAACTTGGAGTCGTTGGATTAAGAGACACATAGCTTCATTCATGCGGCTGATGCCTCTTATCGGAGATATCAATCAATCATTAAATGTTAATATCATTTTATCATCTGTAATGGTGGCGGTGGCTAAAGCTTGGCCCAAAGTGGGGATGATTGAGTACTCTACTTGGGTCCATTGTTGGTTTACCAAGTGTAAATAGAAGCCTTTGACTCTGAGGCGATGGGTATCTCGTTGAGGTTCGATTTTGATGGTCAATCAATTCCTCAATATCAATCTTGTTCCTCATCATTTCCACCAAGGCATCGTATGTAGTGTGATTCTTATTTCGAACATCTCTCCAAAAGATGGTGTTTGTTGAGGCCTCTCCTCAAGGCTAAAAGGGCTTCCCTATTGGTGACCTGCTTACAATAAATCATTTCATCTGTAAACTAGGCCAGGTAGCTCTTCAAAGTTTCACCTTTTTGTTGTCTCATATCATGAAACCTTTGGACAGGGGCCTCTCCTTTCTTGTTCGACAAATATTGTTTCAAGAAGGCCTTTTTGAGATCGAATAACTTCTAGTATGTGACTATACCAAGTTTCAGTAGCCCTAGTCAATGTGAGGTAGAAAGCTTTGCATTTCATACCGAAAGGCTCCTCTAAGAGGCATGTGGGGTCTTATAATTGTTAGGTGCTTCTTCGGATACCCCTTTCCTTCATGGTTGGGAATCTTTGGTGGCACAAAGTGGTAAGAGTGTGGGCATTTCTCTACTCTTGTGAAAATGGTAGACTCTCATCATCGCCCAATTCAAAGATCTGCATGGAGCATCTGACTCTTCTTTAGCTTGGTACATAGGCGGTTGCGAAGTTCTGTTTTGGTTCCTTAAGTTTGTAGCGTCCCTTATTTCTCACATATTTCTAGGTGGATAGACCCCTTAGGGTTCACAATTTTTCTCATAGCCTTGCTGCTTCTATATATACGGTAGCTATTGGGCCCAATTCCTATGCGCTAATGGTCCAATTCTATCAAAGCCACTGGTGGACCTCTGAGGTTCCCATTGGGGGGGGGAGTTTTCTGCCCACGGTGGTAAGTTATCACTAAATCTGCTGGAGGTCTCGACATGTCCACCTCTACCTCCCTTTCGATAAAGCTAGGCTCCCTTCTATGTCTCTGGGGATGAGCTCCAATGTTATTTTCCTTTCCTTTTTGGTCAAAAGCCTCTTGTAGAGGCATTTGATATCCTGCCGGTCCTTGTATTTGCATGAGAAAATGTTGCATGACAGCTTTTTGTTGAGCTATGTTTCTCATGTTTGCAATTGTCTCTCCCATCTCCCTTGCTAGGCTGTGTTAATGCCACTGCCTCATCGATGATAGTGGTGGGATCAATGGGTATTGACATTTGTCTGGATAATGTCTGCTTTAAAAGCCTTCTCTTGTCAATTCCAACAGTAAGAGCCGTAGTGGCTAGAACTTTTGGTGTAATAATAGTTTTTATGTTGAGAGAAGCTTCTAGTGATACCTCTTTAGTGTGCTCAGTCATTCTTTCTTCAAGAACCAAGACCTTTCTCCAAGGTTGGCGGAATAATCTCTTTCGGATGGCTTTCACCACAAGGATGCCCACGGTTATAGTGTGGTTTCCCACAGATGGCATCAATCTATTGACTCCAAAAAATATACCTCCAACATAGCCAAGAGATCCCAAGGCCTCCCACGTCTACTCAAGCCACGTTCTTGCACACTTGGACAAACCTTAGCCACATGTGGCTTCCTCTAACGGGGGTAGAGTTGGCTGTGCGCACTCTGATGGTCAAGTTACTAGACGAAGTCAACATATGAATGTTGGTTGGCTTTAGACGTGAGCCTCCAATGTAAAAAGGGGGTTGGCTTTGGGGAGTGATGGATAAAATAGTGATACGATAAATTTATAGCATGAGATTTTAAACTTGTATTACCTTTAAAATGGTGCTAAATGTAAGTTTTTATGATAGAAAAAGGTGAATGAGGAATCATTGGATGAAGAGACATGTGGCCTCATCCATGCGTCTGATGCCTCTTGTTAGAGACATCTATCAATCATAAGCATTAAATATTAATACTATTTTATTATCTGTAACACCTAGCTTGCAACTTTCGACTTGACCTTGCGACAACGAATTGTCACATCAATCACATATCAAAGATTTGCTTAGTAGTTCTTGTACTAAACTCCTTTTGTGGCCTCGTTTCCTCTCGTAGTTTGGTTCTCCCCATGTGGTCAATTTAATTTAAAAGGGTTCGATAAGCATTTGGTTCAGTCACGCAAAAGGGGTCGGTCAACACAACCATGTGGTATTTCAACGCAGTGCGAGGCCCCAAGCTTGCTTGCTACATAGAATGTTTGGGGCCTTATGAAGCGATGCGTGACAATAATCCTTGAAATCCATATATGGATGTTCATATAATGCGTAGACTTTTAAGTTGAAAGCTTGCCATGTAGAATGTTTAGGGCTTCATAAAGCGATGCGTAACAACAATAACTGCAAGCAAATTTAGGTAATGGATATAATTAGATAGAGGGAGAAATCAATTATCCTTCAATAATCACCAATTCAAGTTACATTATTATCTCGTTTAAATCAATTATTGTCTATTTTCATATAAAAAAATCATGACATGTATTATGAGAGTTTCTAGAACTTTGATATTTTTGGAAAAATTGTCTTAAGACTATGTTATGAGTTTTTGCCATTGTCAATTTCCGTACCTGCTCACATTAGTCCACAACAATTCTAATTTCAAATCTAACTAGGGATGACAAAAAAATCGACAAATCCGATATCCAAGAGGCCACATCCTGAACGGGGAGAGAATAATCCCTTAATCGGGTATTCAGGTCAGTTACTCGGGGTGGGTACCCCCACCCTATTTAATTTTGTTTTTAACAACTCAATACTTTAAATGGAGAATTTCACGAAATTTCATCAGTTCTAATAAAAAATGGCAACTAAGATTATTTAAAAATATGCAACAATAAAAACCTTAATTTACCAAATATATTTAAATTATTTTAACTTTTAAAAATAAATAAAAAAATATATTTTTGTCTCAATTTAATGAATGGTGGCAAAAAAATGAATTATCAAAAAATTATAATAATAAATAAAAAAATGGTAGTAAACGGGGTAAGGGTCCCACCCCGTCCCATCCCTACCCTCCCTAAACGGATAACGGAGCGAGTATAGGGAAGGAAATTATCTCGCGGGGCGGGGGATGGGAAGGCCACCACGACCCGCCCCGCTCCGTTACCATCTCTAACTTAATCCGATTTTCCTATAGAGAGATTTATTATTTACCCCCAAGCAAAATAAATCTATAAATCAGCATTTAGCAACCACAGTTCCGACTTCCATCACCTTCGCCACAACACCACCACCACTGGCACTGGCGGAACTAGGGGGACCCCCCCCCCCCAAATTTTGACAAATGTTTTTATTTTTTATCTTAGAATTTTATTTTTTGGTTCTTTTTG
>CAIGRE010137552.1:0-11329 GCA_903798275.1 Fraxinus angustifolia subsp. syriaca
TGAATTAAAGCTTTGGCTGTGGCCGGCGTCTTTCCCTTCCCTCTCCCCTCTCTTCTCGCTTCTTCTCTCACTTCTTATTCTTTCTTTAGCTTCTTAATTCTAATTCACCCTAAATTCTCAGTCATCCTGCACCAAAACGGGGCCTAAATAATTAATCTTCCTTGCAAAGAACATTTCGACGCAATAATTTTCTGTCCTTATCATCATCTTTTTGACAGGCCAATATTATCCTACCAGATCTCTTATTCAATTTTGCATAAAATTCATGAAAAAGATACATCTTAAAGGTGACATCAAATCTTGTTACCTTGCTACACTAATTAAAATATAGTTTACTATTTATTTTAATGACCAATAAGCGTGTGTCTATTTTTGTACTCGAGATATTACTCTAATCTTATAACACCGTTTTAATGAACAGTACTTCTCGAACAGTTCAGAGATGCAAAAGAGATCTTAATCCAACAGAAGCTCTATGAGCCAAAAACATGAGTTGATGAAGTCACCAATTGATTCAACTAAAAGGTGTCAGTAGTTGGAAACATGTTTGACAGAGGTCAAATAATCCGACAAACATCCACCGAAAAACATAGTACTTTCATGAGTTATTACCACCAAATAGCCTTAAATTACATACTCTTGCAGCACAATTAATTGTCCATTGTTTTTTTACATTTTTATTCACCATCAATAGAAATATCTCATTCACACATTAGAATTAAGCTACCACTATGTAACATATATAAAAATGAACTCTAATGAAATATCGAGTCATTAATCACAATATCAGCCTATCGGAAGATCCAAGATTGCTGTTCAGAAGGGACAAAACCGGTTGAGGTATAATTGCAGGCCTTAGTAGAATCTCAGAAACTTCTGTATGGAGGGAGAACTAATTTTCCAATGAACTAATTTGAAGAAACAGAGTTATGGACTTCTTTTTCTGAAAGTCATATGCACTTAAACTTTAGGTATAAAAACTCATGCCCCATTTGAGCCTCTGATCTTGCCAAAAAGATGAACCCGTCCACAAATACCTGCTCAAAGGATTCAAATTCAAGATTCCGACAAATATTGCTCCCACATTTCAACTTCTAACCAATATGTCTTTATTACACAACCCGTAACTAACCAAGTTCTATATATCTTTCTGCTCTCAAGTCTCATGTCATTTTAATTTTCAATAAAACTATAAAATTGACATGCATAACCCCAACGAGTTTCCACAAAAAATTACACTCACAGACTACTATATCTAAATGTACAAAATCAAACACAGACAGTTTACCCATTTCCATCTAAAGCATAGAACAATAGCAATTGTTAGCAAAATGGCACGGTACAGACTCCATTACACACGTTCCATTAAAAATCTACCAATTTTCAAATACACGTAAACATTCAAAATATAAGCATTATAAATAGAACAACAAAACCCATTTCAGATCCAAATGAAGTATCATAAACAATCAAAACGCAAATCTCAATACGTAACTACTAATATACACATACACCCATCACCCTGAAACACAATCCCACGAATACACACACATAGAGATACGTACTGAGCTCAGAAATGAAGAGAAGGAGCATGACGATGGAGGAAGCGATAGTTATGACACCTCCAGAAAGGGTTCTGCTGTAGAAATCCTCATTTATCTTAGGATACGCGTCGAGATTCCGAATTTTACCAAATAAACTCTTCATCGTCCAGCACTAATTAAATTATTAAATAGAAAACAACATTAAACAGAAAAAAAGATAAAACTCCTACAATTATCGGTTTAAAAAGGCCCCTCCGGTGAATACCGGAGTGATCGAAGACCGAGTTGTACGATTCGTATGTGTGTACTGATACATCTATATCTATATAGAATAGAATGTACCAGAAAGCGATTTAGTGAATCTGTAAATGCAATTTGTAGAATTGAAGAATTTATCAAGGAAGGGGAGCGGACAAAAGAAAGGACTCGCCGGAGAAGCGCGTCAGTCCTCACTTTGTTGTCTACCCATCTCGCATTTTGGGCTTTTGCATTGTTAGCTAGGCTGTTTGATTTGGGCCAATGCAAACCCTATCCCTTGTAAGTTTGCGCTCAGCGTGTCAGTATTTTCTAAAGCCTAGTACCTATACCATTTGGGCCAAGCCCAATAGATTTCAATCTCCACTAACCAATAGTTTCAATGTTTTGAGGAAATTACTACATATACTCTCTAAAATAATTAAATTACAAAGTTATTATTCTATCTTATAATTCGTAAAATACGTTTAAGCATTAAATGAATTCAGGGGCTGCCTGATTTTTTTTTTGATACAATTGTTTGTTGGAAAATAAAACGTATCGATGTAAAATATATGATCGCAAACAAACTATAAGATACAAATTAAAGAATTAATTGGTAGAGGAACATAGTATTTTATTCAATTAATTAATATATAGAAAACAAATACAATAACTGTGCCTACACAATTATTCTATATTGAGTAATACAAAACTTGTAAAAAGAGTCTAATATTTATAAGGGTAAATGTCAAATCCTAGAAATACTACAAAGATAGAAACAAGATAAAAGAATCACATGAAATAAAAACAACAATATTTTTTCAATAAAAATACGTGTAAAGAAGAAAAAAATATTTTCTCAAAAATTCCAATCTAATTTAGGTTTTCAAAGAAATTCAACAATTTCTACTTTGACGCAAATTTCGATGCAACGAACGAAACTCCAATATTTTCTCCCACTGGAAAAATAAATCCGTTTGCATCTAAAAATACCAACTCTTTAACAAGAACCAAATTTTTTCTAATATAAAAATACTCATCTTTCACGATTTCCAACACGGATACATGAACCCAAATACCGGGTTCTCTAAAGTTCACAAAGAATTAGAAATTATTAAATAGTGTCGAAGCACACTCTTTAGCAAAATCAACTCCTCATGCTTTCATAAAAGGCCCCTGACAACACCTTCGAAAAAGTTAAAAGCATGTGCAATCGAATTAATATCCACTACATATCTCCAATGTGGCTATTCCTAACAATTGAATACGATAGAACCGCATGTAATGGTGGCAAAGCGGAATTATCCATAACCTTCAAACTCGACTGAATAGTATTCTTTAATATGGGACCCGAACCAAATCCCAAATGAACAATACCAAATTTAATCTCCACCACAGTATTAAATTTATGCTGACTTTTCTTCACAAATTCTACCTGACTTTGCAAGATGTATAACTGAGACATCTTCCACATCTCCAATATAACATGAACACCCTTTCGAACAATCAAGACTCTACCTACTCTAGAGAACGTGTAACATTTTGAATCAAAAGTATTCAACGAAATGATATTATTCTTCAAGTCTAGAATATGTCGAACGTGATCAAGTGTTTTACGTGTTCTATCCACCAGTTTCAATCGATTCTACCAATATCAGCTATTCGATAAGGTTCGTTGTTACCCTTGACAACGATAGCTAACGTCACTGGTTTATATGTTTCGAACAAATCTCGATTGTGTCACATATGGAACGTACAAGTTGTATCCAAAATTCACTCCTCGTCAATTTGGATTCCATTTCAGAAATCATCAAAACATCTCCACCACTCAAATAGTTCTCGACTATGTTGGTCTCCTCTGAAGTATTTGATTGCTTTCCATGATTCGTAGTCAAATTATATTTGTTTTGTAATTTGTCGCAATCCTTCTTAATATGTCATTTATTCTTGCAATAATAACAAACCTGATTACTGAAATTTGATATCGACTTACCATTTATCTGATCGCCATGAACAACAAGACATTCTCCATCCCTGGCCTTAGATCTAATCACATACTTCGTCTTCTCTTTTGAACACAAGGTATCATACATATTTTCAATGGTGAAAACGTCATGACTATACATGATCTTGTCTCTAAATGAACTAAACGAAGTAGGTAGCGAAAATAAAAGGATTAATGTCAAATCTTCTTCATTATACTTTACCTCTAAAGTTTTTAAATCAGCAACGATCTCCTTGAATATAACCAGATAATCTTCCAAAGATCCACTTTCTGCCATGTGATGAGTATACAATATCTACTTCAAATGCAATTTACTTGTTAGACTTTTAGTCATGTACAATTGTTCCAACTTCAACCATAATGCAACGTCGTTCCCTCTTTTAAAACGTTTCGATGAATATTGTTAGAGAGATAAAGATGGATCTGTGACGGTGCCTTCCGATCCTTCACTCATCCATGTTTCGGGCATTTTGTCAAATTTCAACAACACATCATCCAAATTCATGTGTGCAAGTACAACTCGCATCTTCACTTAGCATAACAAGAATCTTGTATTGCGATCTAAAAGCGAAATTTCATACTTCATGATTGTCATCAATAATAAAAAATTCGAACAAATCACAACCAATAGCTCTGATGCCACTTGTTGAGAATAAAAACGGATCGATGTAATATATATGATACACTATGAAATATATAATTGTAAATAAAAAATAAGATGAAAGGCAGAGAATCAATTGGTAAATGAATGGAATATTTTATTCAATTGACTAATATGGAGAAAATAAATATAATAATTGTGCTTACACAATTATTCTATATTTCAATAATACAAAACTTGTGAAAAGAGTTTAATATTTTTAAGGGTGGATGTCAAAACCCTAGAAATGCCATAAAGATGGAAACAAGATCAAAAATCATGTGAAACAAAGGAAATAATTTTTTTTTTTCGAACAAAAGCACGTACATAGAAGGAAAAAATATTTTATTTCAAAAATTCCAACCTAATTTGGGTAAAAAAAAAAAATCCAACATTGTTAGCAGATTTTGATGGAATTTGATAAGGTGTATGGTCGAAAAATTAGTAAAAATTGTGATTATCATAAAATATATGGTTAAAATTGAAGTTTCATCGTATGAGAATTTGATAAAAGTATGTTGGGTTAAATCATATATTACTTTCGTTCTTTATTTTTTAATTTCAATTTTTTGGAGTGGAGTGGAGGGGAGATGGGGTAGAGGAGGGTGGATATTATAGTTTATTGAAGAGAAGAAATTATGAAGATAAGTAGTCAAAATGCAAAGTATATACATTGCATTTTGACAATAGCACAATGCACTGACAAAAGGCATTGGAGTTCTACCTAAGCATGACTTGTAAAGAAACTTAAAAAGAGTAATACGTACTCTGCGCATTTTTAAGTTAGAAATTTTGTTCAACTTAAAAAGGAACCTGTTATGACTTAAATTGTATTGGCAATTCTTTAAATAAAAGAATTATTATAAAAGAATTGTAAAAAAGTCGAGGGGTTTTTTGAGGTGTTGTATAGATGAATTATGAGTTTTTGAGTTCGAGTATAGAATATGGAGAAAAAGTCATTGGATTTATGATAGCTTGTCGCAGTTGATGCTCGAACGTTCTAAGCAGAATCATTATCGTTCACTTGTCGCTAGCCGGTGCTTGAGCGAAGGTTTTTTTTTTTTTTTTGAAAAAACTGTAATTTGCGATTTTCAAGAGTTCTATCCATTCTATACTACCTAAATACCTCATATCATAAATATTCAATGTCCATTACGTTTTTTTGGGGTGATTGATCATTATTTTCTACCTTCATAACATTTTATTGGAGACCAACCAACAATTCTACATTTAAGAACAATCAACCACACGTTGAAAAAAACATCAAAAATCAAATAATTCAAAACACTTGCTTCCTAAATATAATCAAGAATATACTTTCTCAATAACTTTCAGAGGTTGCTGAATATTGAGGAATGTTAGACCAGAAGCACAAAAAGAGTATAAGAACAAGACATTCTTGATGATTCATGAAAATAGACCACTCTAGAAGATGGGAAACGTGTGTGAGTAAAACACGTTCTAGCGGATTTTGGAGATTGTAGGAATTAGATCAGCGAGTCCAGTGGATTGTCCAAGATGATTGTAAGTTATTATTGTCTATAATAGAATTTACTGACTTGGTCCCAAAGTTTTTTAATTCTATAAATGATTTTTTCCGTCAACAAATCTTGTGTTATTTACTGTTTTATTTATTATTGTGACAATTCAATATAGGATAAAATCGACTTGATTGGCTAAACATCTAAAACAATTAAAATGCGACTTATTACTTTTAATTGGTCATTTTTAATTCCACGTTATTCATATATTCACTTTCCTCTAGGTAATTTTAGGGTTGAATTCATAACTTTCAGAAACCATCCACTTGTAAGAATAGTATATATTTAATTTAATTGATAACTTGGTATGATGCGCTTCATTTACTCGTATGTCTTTTTTTAAAGTCGATTCTCCACTTCGTCTTTTTGAATCATCTAATTAATTCTTGTTCTACAAAACATATATTATTGGCACTTAATTATGAGGCAGATTGCAAACTTTTAATTACAGTTGGAAGTTGGAACAATATTGAAGGTTCCAGAGAACAAATCTTATAATTTCACAGAATTATTCTATGGAAATTTGCAAATAGTAAATGAATTATTCTCCTAAATGGACCTTTATTTGCTTTGTCATTCATAAATAATAGTTTTGTGTCCTTCTAAATTTTGTTAAAAAAGTGACGTGAGAGTTACAACAGGCTTGTGGAGATCTATTCAAACTGGACAAATCTTAGATCAAATCATTGTGGATTGATTTTGCATCCCAAAGGTTCTGAGAATATTAAAGTTCAAGTAGATAATGATTAATCAAGTCGGAGTTGACAATTCATGATACTTTTGAAGTGAAAATTTTCAGTTTTGTAGTGATGAACCTACACTAGTGTGTGTGTGTATATATATATATATATTTTTTTTATTTTTTAAATTTAGTTGGTGAGATTTTACCTAAATCAAATCTCGTCACATCATATGTTTGCTTGTAAGGAAGGGTATCAAAATAAACTTGGGATCTACTTATAATTTGTAGTTCATTAGTGTTATTATTCCACTCAACGACTTATCAACATTACTTTTTTAAGTAATAATCAATCTTAACTTTAACTTGGTGATACGGTATAAATTGTGTATCTGGGGTCAATTTTTATGTATGATGCACAAATAGTCATTTTGTCATCATGGTTCGTTCTCTAGAGTCCTCCGTGTCTATATAGTAATATAAATTTAGCCCACGACGATTTAAATTTAGTTGAAAATTACGACTAAGAGTAAATCTAAAAGGTATTATTTTTATTTTCTTTTAGTGAATGGGACAAAATACAATTTAGAATTAAAAAGAAAAAAGAAAAGAGAAAATGAGATATCGTTATGATTACCCAACTTTACACTAGGATATAACCATGATCGTGGTAATTATTAGTTCCTAGAATATATCACATACATAGACAACTTGATATTTTTCGACAAGATATCACAAGTACACACGAGTTTGAGTTTGTGATCATACAAATATTCTAATAAATTTAAATGAATATAAACTTCAAAACTTTGGATGCAAATTGTCTCTTGTCTCTTAGCCAAAAATAGAAAACGTTCAAACATTATTGTCAATAGTGGTAACCATTTAATCCAACGGAATGAAGTAAAACCATTTCGCATGTTTCTCGTACTTTTTAACTTTCTTTCTTGAAGCACTTAATTAAGTAGAGACTTTTGGGAGATAATTTTTTTTCTTTCTTTCTTTCCTTTTTCCATTTTAGATACTTTAAAGTTCTCAATACTAAATACGGAAGACGTCTTAAACCGACATAAAAACTCTGTTGGCCTGATGAACATCCCAACCTCGTCAAGTTCAAAAACTTCAAGTTCTTGTATTAGAATCAAGAAAATTAGATGACAGGTTCTATTTATTTTTAGAGTAATGCTATATAATTTCACTGGGGGTAACCAATTGAGTTATATTTATAACCCAATTTGAATCGTCTCAATCGGATATTGAGAAAAAAAGTTACGATAATAATAATATTAAAGGAAATGCAGTGCAGATTTTTACTTGAAAGTAACGCGCGTGACGTTAATGTGATATTAAATAATAAGTGAAATTATATTAATAATTTACTTTTACCTTTTATTTAACCAATAATCTAGCACCATTTAAATTAAAATTGTAACTCCAGTTGGACTACACAGCGTTATTGTTGTTTTTTATGCTTCCAATGGAACTTTAATTAATAAACATTGGAAATGAATGTCAAAATCCCCCCACTCTAAATCCCCACCCTCCGCCGTGCCACCATATATGTTTTTAAAAATTTAAAAAAAATCTAAAAAAAAAAAAGAAGAGTCTGAGTGGAGGCATAAGTGGGTCGAGAATTTTGGGCCTGTGGTTATGATTAGTGGGCCCAGATGAATTACCTCCAGGCAACTTCTATGTCAAATCCTAACTCCAGTGACAATTGGGCCCCACTAGGCGTCTGCGTTTCTCTTCTTCTAAAGTGGGCCCTTTTTAATATAAAAACCATTTGGTGGCGGTTGGCTCGGGCGTATAAGTTATAACACATTAAAAGAAATTTATTTTTGAAAGAGTTAATTAATATTAATTATTTTACTTTTATTTCCACGATCGAATAATAAAAAGGATAAAGATCCTGATCTTGGGATTACAAAGGATAAAACTACTACCTTTATTTAGGATATGGTAATTCTTAACTTTTGTTCTTTTTAGATTACAATCAATAGAGGCGGAAAGAATTTTAGTATATATTGATTTTGTTTTAGAATCTAGTTCAATATCTTGAATTAGCTTTTTGGCCTGCAAACCGAAGAAGATCAAAAGATAATATATCGTTCAAAAGATAATAAATCGTAAGAAGCATATCTATCACAAGTATATTATTATGAAAAAATAATAATAAAAATTACAGTATTTTTCAGAGCCCACCCTCATAAATGATAGGTTGATTACTGATTACACACACACATGACGACATATTCACGTCGTTATGAAGCGAAATTGTAATAATAATTATTATTTAACTTAAATATTAAATTACCATAAGTAAAGATCTTATGTAAATCAGACAAGATTGTGAACACGAATGGTCCATGACACGGTGATTGCCTGGTAAGATGTAACATTTTGGGGGAAAAAAAAAAAATTGGGTTAGGTATAGGGGATATCATAGTGGAGGTCCTCAATACAAAATTTCCTCTCTCCCACCAACCTTCGTGTCTCTCCCTTTACTCGAAGTTTTCTACGCCAAATTGTCATCACAAGTAGATGCAGTGGCGTAGTTAGAGCTTGTTTGGTACGGCTTAAAACTCAATTAAAATTGAAAATATGGTCGTTATTGGGTCTCGTCCATCTAATAAAAGTCAACAATAACGACTATATTTTTAATTTTAATCTGATTTTAATCTCTATCAAACACCCTCTTAATATTTTAACCATACAAAATAAGAAAAAAAAAAAATTGAAATGGCAAATAGCTAGGGAAAAAATTATTAAAGACCAGCAAAGCAAGCAGAGCGACGTGACGGGGCAAAATTAAACTTCGTTGGGAAGGCCACAGTGAACTAGAGGAAGGAGATGAAGAAAGTTGAATGGTTAGATCGAACAATTTGCCTATAAAATGGTATGGATTAATTTGATACAATATTCATATGATTGGAATTCACATGAAAAAAAACTTGTCACGTAATTCTCTTATTTAATTAATCATGCCAAACATGTCATAAAGTTTTTCTTACTTTCACATTTTTGCTCTCCTTTTTTAATGTCTGGGATGACTTTTCGTTCAAAAAAATTGTCAATATTTTATATAATGCTGAAAATGTAATTAATTAATGCAATGATTCTGCAGTACCGAAGCATTGAAGCCAAACTTCTGCTGTTAGTTAACTAATAATTTGACCACCCAGTACTCATGCACCAGTGAACCAAAAGTGAGTCACTGTGTGTGTGTCGTTATCTTTGACCTTCTAGTACACTTTGCGGCAAGATTTGTAGATACCGAATTTAAAACGAAAATAACTTGAAATTTAGGCGGAGTTTGACAAAGATATTAATAAAAGTTTCAGTATATTGATAAAAATTGATCAAATGTACTGTTTAAAATGCATGCTCCTCAGTGCATGTTTAATACAAAGTATAGTCATACCCTTAATCTTATCGTAGATGTTTTTGTTTGAATAGTACTATTTAATAGAAATCTTGTGCATTCGTGTCCACACCCAAGTGCCAAAGATGCTCTACAATTCAAATTTGGTCTCCTAGCATTAGGATTCCATGATGCTCGAGCATAGAGGGAGAAAGCAAGGTTCCTTAAAGGAAAAGTTATTCCATACTTTTTAATTTTATTTAGCCCGTATTTCTCTTTCTTTTGAACAAAGTTTTTTAATTCTCATATTAATTTTTAATCACACATTCGTATAATAAAATATTCTGCACGTAAATTTTAAAAAATCTCCTACTTTTTTTGACACGCATTCTCCAAAAATTAATATTCAAAACATCATTTGACGCAATAATAGCCATCAAATCGGGACCGAGTCTAACAATATTGATTTTTACATAGAATCTTTATGATTTTCCTCTCTCTTTTTGACAATCTTCACTTTTCTCTCTAAAAGCAATAAATTTGGCCAATGTTTGGTGTAGACTAAAAGTTGTTAAAAAATTTAAAGTCAAAGTTTTAACGAATAATTTTAACTCTATTTTATAAGACTTGTAACTTTTCAACACGATATTTCATTATTTTTTTGTCAAAATTTACTAAAATTCTACGCGGGCCTAATTTGAAACATGTTCATGGCCTTGGGGTTTTGATTATACAAGAAATTAAAGGCATAGTTAGGACAAAAGAACCGTTGAAAGGGGCTACGAATCACATGCTTTTTTTTCAAATATTGGATACTTCTATGAAATTTCCCTTCACTTATTTCACTCAAACAAAAGTAGTCTAAATAAGGGGCCTATTTTTTGGACATGGCTCGATTATTCCAATGACATCTTTCGTCATTCCTAGAACAATTCAATTGACCAAAAAAAAAAAATTCTTATTCAACAGACGTAGGTGGAATGCAAGTTTTCCAACCTGGTTCTATGCACTGCATCCGCCCCTTAATGATATAGGTTGAAAATAAAAAACCTTGACAACCAAAGCGCCTGCGAATGACTGCCAATGAACCGCCTAGAGATTCTAGGTTACTACTTTTCTTTTTGCTTCTTGTGGACATTGGTAGTATGGTTTCTTGATTTCCTATCGATTTGAAAATTATACGTGAAAGTTAATATGTCGGAGAAAGATCGAATTATGTACATTTTGAGGGCACCCTATGATAACTTTACATGTATTTTAGTAGAGTGAATTGCCTAAATATGCACTAAACTTTACGTAATGCGTCCAAGGGGTCACTGAAC
>CAIGRE010137565.1:0-12219 GCA_903798275.1 Fraxinus angustifolia subsp. syriaca
GAGAAAAAATATAAGCACTTCAATGTCCTCTCTATTGAAACAGTGCAAGATGAGGAAAATGTTGGATCGTCATCTTAGAAACAAAATTATCTCAAAGGCCGTTCATAAAACTATTGAGCTATGTTTATTTATAAGATCATTCCACAGATTATATTAACGCTCTTCTTTTAATATATGACGTGTAATTATTTATCAATTACATCAACAGTTATTTAACTATCGAAAACAATTACATCTTTATTAATAAAACATTTCTTCTCGAGCAAATAAATTAAATATCAAGTAAGCAAATGTGCATTGCACGTTGCTTTGATCTAGTTAACATAAAAATTTGTTGTGGCCTCAAAAAACTTTTAATATTATTAAATCATGTTTAATTTCCAATAGTAATTAGTAACCATTTGAGCAGGAGATCTGATCTAATAAATGTAGAGAGAAAGGGAAGAAGAAGTTCCAAAGTTCCAAATGTTTTATTAAAATATGCTTAAGCATACATCAAATGCCATTTCAAAACTACAACTTTGTAATAAACTCTAATACAAGCAAGGATCATATATCTTTTTGTGTATCTTTGCCTGAAGGTATGAAAGGGATGACAATAACTTCAGCCCATCTCCTCTCCTTTTCGAACTTTGATAGACATTTTGGATATGCTCGGTACGCTGAACATTACATAGAATGTGTCAATTGTAGAGTGATATGATATGATTCTCTCAAGCTTTGATTCCCATTTTCCAGGACAATGAAAATTTTTTCCCCACTGGCAATTCCAGTCCTTTAACCTCTATCATCACACTCTTCATCATATCTTGATCACTATCTTCCAATTTCTCTGTATACTCGTGTTCTGCTGTGCTAAACTCCACTTTTGAGGTATTTGCAGCTGGATTTCCATCAACTTCAATTTCAAAACCACCCTGAATCCCATCCAAACCTAGTACTGTCACCTTCTCAATTATCCAACCTTTGTCTAAGGCGAATTTACTTTCCCGAACATCGGACCATACCTTCACCATTCCATTACTCACCGTTGCATAGAAATCAACATAGGTCGAATAGCCATTCCCGAGTTTCATCTCCGGGAGCTCATCATCATCCACGAAAAGATTTCCTTGGGCTTCTCCTACAGTAGCCGCCATTGGGAAGGTTACTATAAGAGAAAAAGGCGTCATTCGTGCTTCTTTAGAGATCAATCCTCCCTGCTGCATTGGAATTATGGTGTTTTGATACAGATGCACATTGATTACATGTATAGGTGCATCTAATGTGATGTAGTGTGCTTCTTTTGATACGATGACTTGTGTCATATCAAACAAATTGTACCAACTCCCTGGAGGAAATAGAGCATCGGTGTTGGTCTTCTTCTCCTCTAGCACTGGAGACACCATGAGACTGCTGCCTAGCAGAAATTGGGTGCTCAATCCATAACATTTTGTCTCATTTGTGAACGTAAAAAATAGTGGTCGGGCAATGGGCGCACCACTAGTATGCGCCTCATAATTTAGAGTATACAGATATGGAAGAAGCTTATATCTCATTCCTAAAGCATTTCTAGCAGACTCTGCCACTGTTTCCCATTGATATAGCTCCTGCCGAGGGGAATAGAAGTTCGCGTGATCCCTTGAGAAGGGGTAAAACGCGCCCAACTCAATCCAACGGTTGCATAGCTCTTCGGTAGGAGCAGGATAGAATCCACATACATCTGAACCAACCATCGGAACCCCAAATATCCCAAAGTTCAGCATTGTGGAAATTGAGTACTTCAAATCGTCCCAAGTTCCTTTATTATCCCCTGTCCAGTGAGCAGCATAATGGCCCGAACCAACAAATGTAGAACGCGATAATATGAACGGACGCTTTCCCTCTAGCCCTTGAAGAGCCTTGTGAGTTGCAATAGCTTGAGAGAAACCATAAATACTGTGGGCATCATACTCCAGTACTCCATTATAGTGAGAAGCACTAGTGGCTATGGTTTTGTATCCTATAGGTGCTTGTATTCCCGATGCATTTATCTTGTAAGGTGGATCGTCCCATCTTGTTGTTGTTACGTTCTTGCAGTCGAGGCAGCAGTCCCAACCCGGGCCTGTTCCGTTCGGACAGATCCTGCCCTCTGGTATAGTACACAAACCAGTACAAAAGTTGGACGCTTCATTCATGTCAATCCATAACCCATCCACAGGTACTAATTCATGGAAACGACGGATTTCATCACCCCACCATTCAACTGTTTTTGGGTTAAGGAAGTCTGGAAAGTTAACAGCACCAGGCCACACTTGTGCTAGATAGGGCTTACCTTCATACTTAATAAAGACATCGTTAGCTATGCCTCGCTGGTAGACGCCATAACTAGTGTTAACACCAATTCCCGGGTCTATTATGACAATGTACTTCATGCCTTGGCCATGAATTTTCTCTAAGAATTCTAGTAACTTCGGACGAGGATAATTTGTGGGATTGAGGGTGAAATCTTTGTGTCCATCCATGTGATCATCATCATTCCAGATTACATCAAGTGGGATTTTGGCCTTCTTGTAGTTTTCCACTACATCTTCGACTACTGATAAATTATGGTATCCCCATCTGCATTGATGGAACCCTGTGGCATCATAAAACAGAAGAATTGTTGGTTTATAATTTTCGTTAAGACTGGAATTCTAGCCAGATTAATAACTCCCAGCAGAGATCATCTAAATGTTCAAATCGTTTGAGATGAACTAAATTTGTCGATCCACCACTTGCCAGTTGTATTCAATTTTTCACCAAATACCAAACAAGCTTCTAGTCATAACTAGGCAAACACGAAACTTTAATCCGAGCTCAGTGTCACTGGCTTCAATATACAGTAGAACTTATAGGAGTTCTGATATTTGTAATGTACCAACCACTTGATACAAAATCCTAAACAGCATTGTTGGAACCAGGAATCAATATCTACTTTCATGCCTTTTTGACTAAGAAAACATGAAAAATCCCCAATCCCAATTTTTGGTCTATGGATTTATTACTTTCAATTTTACAGAGTTCATATTAGGGGTAAACATTTAAATTGCTTGACAATAATCAATGTATAAATGTTTGAATTTTTTTTTTCTCTTAATTTAGTGGAACAACCCTCTTAAACATTGTCATTAAATCAGAATGATTGTTGGTCCAATGCTTTACATAATTTGTAGTGGTCGAATTGGTGCCGTCTATAAAATATCCACTAAGTTTATTACCTTTTGTCACTGATAAAGTAGTACACCACCAAAGTCTAGGTAGATATTTCAGTGAGAGATAAAACAAAAAATGAAAAAGAAAAAAAAAGGAGAGAGAGAAAAATCAGTCAAAAGATACTGCATCATTATTAGGCCCAAGTGGAAGAAACAAGAAAACAAATACTTTTGGACCACCCACGCCACCTCTAAATGGTCCTATATTTTTCAGTATTTACTGGGAATCAGAAATGTTTACAAAACACCGAGAGCACCTGGTGGTGTAAAATTGTGTGTAAATTTGCATTTTCAAAATCACTTTTGCATCTTTATTTGTATCCGATGGATTTAAATCCAGATTCTGCTATAATGGGAAGATCTAAACTCATTTTTTGTTTCTTTGCATCTTCTTTTACATTTTCTTCCAAAATATGCAATTTGCATCTCTTCATTGGAAAGGTTTTCGGTCACTTTAGAGATCTAAATCTCAATTTTACACCACCATTGAATGCTCTAATACTACGTTCTTTAGCATAATGCATTCAATGAATCATAGCCCTATATGACCTTTGGGATGTTCAATAAATTGGAAAGCTATAGAGAATACCATATCTAAAGTAACACACAAATCAAGAAATGGTCCAAATTTTAATAATCATAGATCTATGCATCCTTTCCGGATATTTGATAGGAACCATATAGAGAAGGTTGGCGCTAACATAATGCATAAATCAAGAAACAGCCCAAATTTTAATCAATCACAGACCAACATCACAAAGGCAAAAAGCAAATCTTGTGATCAAAGCATCCAAGATGGATGTAACTATCATAGTATTTAATTTCATGTTTTTTTTTATCTATATCTGATCATGTGTAAATAAATGATTGAAGAAGCTTACAAGTTGAACATGCTGACTCATGACAAGAAAAGATATTGTTCCATTTCATGGATTTGGGCATAAACTCGATCATTTAAAATACATTTTTTGTTTCATATTTATTTGTATGTATCTTATGGACTGATATTTGGTACTCTAGATACTAGTAAAAAAATGAGCAGGCACCAAACTTCGTATTAAAATCTTGAATAGGTCATCTCATAATTTTGTTCTATGATTGCTCATAACCTTAAGCGATAATTGCAGTAAAAGCCCCAAATCTTTGGAACACTAGCATATTTTTCTAAAATCTTTTATTTGTTGTGGCCGTCACCCCTAATATTTCCAAATGTCGTGGATAAAGCTCTTTGGATAGTTTCCATCCACAATTATATTAGTTGACCAAAAATTTAACTTTAACTACATTTTTAATATTTTAAAAAGGGAAAAAAGAGTAACTTTTCATTTATCACATTAGATAATTAAATTAAAAATAAGAAGAAAAAAACATAGACACACACAATCGTCTTCTTCCTTTCAACCCTCACACTCCCCCACACCCACCTCAAACCCAAAATCCAGACCGACCACGGCCACCTCCACCTCCACCCCCACCAACCACCTGCTAGCGATCGACAAAACAACATGGCGTTGGAAGGGTAAAAACTTTGCAAAGAAGATGAAGAAATGAGAATTCTGTGGAGAGAGCAGGAAACTAATGAGAAAATTATTGCTCGAAGAAGGACAGAATTGGAGAACTTGTGAATACAAGAAAATCATTTGGTGTTTTTTACTTCAAATTTGAGCTCTTCAGACAGTTCAGGAGCACTTTCTTCATCTGATTTGTAGTTTTTTGGGGGTTCTAATTCAATGAAGTCAGGAAGACAATCATGTATGTATGTGTTTTTATTTCTTATTTTTTAATTCAATTATTTAACGTGATAAATGAAAAGTTACTCATTTACCCCTTTTTAAAATATTAAAAATGTCGTTAAAGTTAAATTTTGATAATTGTGGATAGAAACTATCCAAAGGGCATTATCTGTAACGTTTGAAAAGGTTAGGGGTGACAACTGCGACAAATCAAAGATTTAAGAAAAAATTGCTAGTGTTTCAAATGTTTTGGGCTTTTACTTCAGTTACCGCTAACCTTAATTATCAATTTTGAGTTTTCACCTAACAATGTAAAGCATTACGGGTCAACCTTGTAAAATCACACCTCAAGCTTCAATATGGTATTTAGATTTTCGAAAAGCTCAAACAAGCCATTTGGAATTCAAAATTGGTGCTTTCAAACGAGCCGCAATCTACTGACAACATATTAAAGTTAAATCAAATATTGATATGAGCTTGAAATGTTATTCTCTACAAGGTTCACATTTTAAGATAAAATGTCAAATATTAATGAGAATCCAAAATATCTTTTGATGTGTTTAGGATGCTCGAAAGGAGACAACGATTGACAAATTTTGTCACTATCCCGTCATCTTATCTCATCTAACATATCAAATATACCCGTTATTCCTTAAGCAACACATAACAATAGCAGTAGGAGAAGGGGTAACTTACCAAGAGACCAGTAGGGCATCGGTGCTGGCCTGCCGATGAGTTGAGTGTACTCATCCACAACATCAAGTGGCGTGGGACCCGAAAAGAAGTAAAAGTCAAAAACACCGCCAATCACTTTATATGTCAAAGAATCCCCTCTGTAAAACACATCCATCCCATTGCTATTCAACAGTAAAACTCCATGTGTAGAGGATTCTCCATCAATATTCCTCAGGTCCATGTACACCGGGTGGGACCCATATAAATCAGCATTAAGATTAATGGCTGACAAGTCAGTAGTGTACAAAGTGTAAGGATCATTAGGGTACAGTTTAATCCCATGGGGCTGTGTATTTTCTCCCAGACCATATAGTGAAGCATCTTTAGGCAACTTTGTTGAAATCTCAAGATACTGATCCTTAAACACCAAATCACTATAAGGGTCTGATTCATCTGAACTTGAATCAAAAAGGGTTTGGCCGTTTGATTTTCTTTTCACAGAAAAAGTAAAAGGATCTGTGGTGTAGAGGAATTTTAACTCACTGCCTGCATATTCTGAAGGTGTTAGTGTATTTGTATATGCATCCTTTCTTGACCTATCAATTGTTTGTTGAAGTGCTGGAGGCTTTTCTCTTGGCAAAAGATTGTACGGAACCTCCCATCTTTGCTTTTCTGCATCAGTAATATGAACTCTTAAACGGTTATCTGTTTCATGCCTGAAAAACATTGAAACTAAAAGTTAGCTCGGTCAGAGCAAGGTGCCATTGGACGTTTAGAAAAAGTCTATAAACAACAAGAATCATGCTACATGTACACGTGTACACGGGAGTCTGCCATGTAGTTTGATAGAATATGAGGTGACAAAATTGCATTGAACAGTTTAAATCTGTGTTTTGTCCAACAATCACCTGGCATTCTGACAGTCTGCCGGGCAAGCCACCTGTACAAGGGGCTTAACTCAAAAAACAAAAAACTACTAATATGAACATGAACGGTCTGAACAAATTTGGTGGGCTATATTTGTATCGGCCAATGTTTCTTGGCTAGGCTCAAAGCCAGGCCAAGAAGCCTGGCCCAGAAGCAAAATTTATATCAATATAGATAAATTTTGTTCATTGCCCACTAATATGAACGGTCTGAAAAAACGTGTATTAGTAGGGGCGGCAGAGCTAGAAAATTATGATGGATGTTCTAATTATATATAAGGGCTGGAGCCTAGGGAGCTACCTCTTAGCTCCGCCACTTAAAATCCAGTAAAACTTACTTAACATAGAGCTGCAAGAGCGGAATATCAGCACCATAGACATTATTTTTCTGCTTGATTTGGAGGTGGCCAACAAGGCTACCATCAGGAGACTCATCCACAGAGATCAAACGGTAGCCATTGCCAATTTTGGTTGTGGAGGCTAAATCAACTCTAGCTAAACACAGAATCAACAACAGTAGAGAAAATCTGTGAAAAGAAGAAAAAGAGAGGGAAAAAGAAAAATTGAAGAACATGATAATATTATCAAGGTTAAAATGCAGAACGAGGCAATTAGGTACTGAGTTTTAGGGGTTTGGTATATAATGGCAGAGAGGGCACGAAGGAATAGAAGTCACGTGAACTTGAAATTGTCACTTTCATTAACATGTGACTAATTTCGGGTCCCACTACTAGGTCCACTTTTTGGTTCCTATGTATTGTCTTGTTCATGCTGGCAATGCAGGATATTTTCTTGATGGCATAGGTTTGTGTTAGTGTCTCTTACAAAGCCAATATTTATTGGACATTCATTCATATCTAAGCATGCTTACTATGAAATAGGTTAGTCATGTTAGTTGTAGCCCAGTTGGTTTTAATTTTTTTTAACACACATTTCTCTCCAAACTCATTTTAATCATATATTTTATGAAATTTGTAATTTTTATAAAAAAATCTCAACTACACATTTCATTAACTTTTATCAAAAGAGGTGTAGTATCCTCGCCACATGAGGTAATTATATGAAGAAATCAAATTATGTTTGCATCAACTAGCCCTCTTCAACAAAGAGACGATATAGTTAGTGTGATTGACTCTGATTAACCTATTTTAGAATTTCTTTCATCTTTTTTAATGAGTAATTATATTATCACCGGATATGAACACAATCTCATAAATTAATCTTATCAAAAAATGAAGGATTAATTGTACTAATGGTCACCAAACTTTCACCATAACTGTGATTAGGTCACTAAACTTTAATTAGCACCAATCGTGTAACTTAACTTCATGTAAATCACTTTGTTAGTGCTACTGCTATAGAAACTATTGTTTGTATATGTGGCAATCCACGTGGATATTTATGCACTTATATGTGGGGCCTTTGTATATAGACATTTAGGAGTTCTTACTATTAATTATGGTCTAATCTCTTGTGTATTTTGTTTGTTAGGTAAAAATCGATGATTGGAAATGAAATTAGAACAAAGAAATGGCAAAAAATGAGGATTTCCAAAGCTTGGGAACCTATTACAAATAGCCATAGTTGATTTGAGCTATAAAACGATTATTGAAGATCACATAGGGCCAATTGAGTGCAATTAAAAGTCAAAAGAGTGAAACATTTAAATATAATCAAAATATTTTCACCAATTCAGATTTCCAGCCATATATTAAGAGCAGATTTTCGCATATTAAACGTTTGAATTGGAAAATTATATTTCTAAAATAATTGTATCTTTCTGAGTTAACTTTTCCATTCACTTTGAATTGCCTAATCAGATATTGAAAGATAAATATATGACAAAAATGTTAACGACTGCGCAGGAACATTATACACGGTGGGAAGACAATTTTTCTTATTTGGTTGGAACTCTTTTGAAACTCAATTTGAACGTGTTTCTTATCCTAATTTCACTTTATACAAAGCAAGAACATGGGAAAACATTCAAGGGACCTCTCATATCACATTAAACATCAATTATTGCAATCAAATGGAGGCAAAATCATTATTCTTTTAAGAGAATTAAGAGGCAATTACAAGAGTTAAATGAGTTAAAGATCCAAATTTGGTTTTTGGGCTATGAAGGGAAGGTACAACGGGATTCAATTAAGAAATCATTGAAGAGATTCAATAATTTCAAGATTAATCATGTTTTCCTTCATCTATCAAAAATTCTGGTGATATTCTATAAAATAATCATGATTTCTTGTAATTTTACAATTTTAAGCTAGATTCTCATTTATTAAGATATTGATGAACCCTTATTATGAAGTTTATAATATAATTTCAATTTTCCTAAGCCAAATATGTGTTTATTCTTGAATGATTTTTATGGAACATAATAGTTTTTAATTAATTAGCAACTAATTAGATTGTTGTGTGAATTTTATTGTTATCAAGAGAGACAATATGATGGATAAATAGCACGGGATAACAATCATTATGAAATCCAATAGATGATAGAAATGTACATTTATGCTATACATGATTTCAGTACATATTGTTGTGTTTTAATGCATGCTCTGATGTTCATATCTTTTATAGAAATATAAGGAGGTGACTGGAGAGGATAAATTTAATTCTACTCGAAAAATATTATTAAATAATTTAGGAACATTAACAAGAATGCATACATGTTGTCTGGATATTGGATTGTATTAGAGCACATTAATAAGAGAAATTCGAAGTTTTAATAATCATCTCAATAGTTTTACAAAAGCTTTCATAATTTGCTCATTAGAATATTTAATTTAATTAGTAAAAATTCTTCATACAAATTGGCTAAATCGATTAGAGTGATAATTCATTGATCCTAGATAAAATAGATAGTTCTTGTGGAAACGATTACTTATTATTTTATTACTTGTACACGATATCGGGCACTTGCGATTTCGTACAATCAAGTATTTAGCGTCGTTGCGGTGGACTATTTTATTTAATTAGTTTTTACTTTAATCTAAATTCTTTTTTATTGCTTTCTTCGCTTTTATAATCATATTAGAAATAAACTCAAGTGTTTTATCTCTTTATTTTTAGAATCTTGTATGCAAGTTTGAGACAATGTGATCTTGCTCCATTTGACCCAAAAATCGAGTAAACATTCCAGTTGAGAGCAAAAGGACAGATAGAAACACACGAAAAATAGCAAGCAGAAATATAATAAATCAAGTAGCCGTTGGAAGAATGAGAATGCAGCACATTCAATTGTAGCTGCGAGTAATGAGAATCAGAGACTAATGGAGGAATACAGGGTTCCACCAATGATAGAAAATCAATACAGCATAGTTTATCCCACATTCGGACATGCTAATTTCAATTTGAGGATAGATGTGATAAACAAGTTCTAAAACGCCTTGTAATTCTTTTGGAGACCAAATGACAATCCAAACGCTTCTATCTTGAGGTTTCTGGACATGTGTGCAACAATTAAATATCTGAGAGTTTCTAGTGATACAATCCCGTTGAGGATCTTTTAATACACTTTGAGAGATAGCTAGGAAATGGCTGGACAGACTCCCACCTTCAGCATCACTCACTACTTTAGACGATCTGAGTTAAAAATTCTTGAACAAACACATCCTACCAAAGAGGATTGTCAAGTTGAGGGATGAAATCACTACCTTCTCTCAGCTTGATTTAGAGTGCTATAACAAGGCATGGGAAAGATAGTGTCCACAACACGATTTACAAAAATGGCTCTAGGTAGACTGTCTGTGATGGTTTAATTACAAAAATGACAGCGGATCAGGTATATCAAATCTTGGAGGATTTAACATACACTAGTGCATTGTGGCCAATAGAAAAATCAGGCCAAAAGAAAGTTGCATGGATACATGAGGTTGACACACTAATAGCAACTAAAAATGTTGACGGTATGGAAACTAATCAGACAGTAAATGTAGTTCAAGTACCAGGGCAGGGATTGAACCATTGCAGATGAAATCATGAAAGTGTAGATTGTAATGTGAGGAGTCCATTTGATATACCAGTTGAGGATATAAATTACATGTAGAACTATTCGGGGTAGTAGAATAATCCCCATTCCAATACATAAAATCCGGGTTGGAAAAATTACCGAAACTTTTCTTGGAGTAATAACCAATCTTTTAAGGCACATCTATCAAAATGCACTATCGGATTTTCAACAGCCATAAAAGAAAACTTCATGGGAAGAAGCATTTGCAAAGATAGTGGAGCTATCAGTGTAATTCATGCAAAAGACAAACAAAAATTTTCAGATTCAAGCGGTTACTACATAGAATTGGAAAATCAAATGGGACAAACAATGAAGACACTTTTATAGAAATACAATAAAGGACCCTGCCTGGGACACTGAGACAAATTCCAAATAGTAGGTAGTGGCAATTAGTGTTGTGGAGAATGAAACAAAAGAAGATCCACATGTGAAATCACTGACTCTAGTTCGGGCATACATATTTCCTATTCCTTTTTCTTAAAGGCTTAGAATAAGTTTAGAGGGGAAAATAGTTCAGGCAATTATTATGCGAAGTGGGGTTCAATTTCCAGAAATTATTACTATGAGACATGTGGTATCGAATGAAAAGGTACATTCCACATATGAGAAGCATGTGAATTAGTCCGAATAGTCAGGAAAAGTCATTCCAAATCAAAATTCGGATTGTCCATAGGTTAGGGCAATAGCTCCAATCAAGACATATGTGCCTCGTGTTCATTTTCCTAAAAAATTGTAGTAGAAAAAGCTTGAAGAACAATTTGCAAAGTTCTTGGACATATTGAGAAAGCTTCATGTAAACATCCCATTACTTGAAGCAATATCTCGAATACCAAGTTATGCAAAGTTCTTAAAAGAAATCTTATCAAAGAAAAGGAAGCTCGGTGAGATTGAGACCATCACGATAAATGAGCAGTATATTGCTATCATGCAACATAAATTACCTCCTAAACTAAAGGATTTAGTGAGTCTAAAAATACCTTGCTCAATAGGAAATAGCTACTTTTAATTATTTATGTGATTCTGGAGCAAGTTTAAATCTAATGCATATTTTTGTCTACATAAAATTAGGTTTGGAAGAGTTAAAAAAAACATTGCAATCTCCCTCCAACTAGCAGACCAATCAATTAAACATCATGTAGAAGTGGTTGAGAACGTGCTCATTAAAGTAGGCAAGTTAATATTTTCAACAGATTTCGTAAAAGATGCATGTATCCTATTTTTAAAGGCTTCTAGGACTTTAAAAAAAACTGGTTATTATATACACCACGTTGTAACTTCTATACTATTTCTTGACTATTATATTTGTTTTCTTCCATATTTTGAAGGTACAATGATAGAGACGAGGCAATTCATCAAGATGAAGATTGAAATTGATTGATGCCACAATCTTGCCACCAATATCAGATACAAAATTCGATGAGTACCTATTTCCTTTCTTCCCCTTTATGTTGCTTAGTACTTTAAGGCATTGATGATAATGTCTAATTAAAGTTTGGGGGTGGGAAAATATTGAATTTTTAATTTTTATTATGTTTTAGTGATTATGTGACTTTACGACTTTATTGAATATATATATAAGAAAATTTAAGAAATTAAGCCTATGTTTGACATCAATTAAATAAATTCTTTTTTTCTCAAACTCAATTTCAACCATA
>CAIGRE010137583.1:0-17511 GCA_903798275.1 Fraxinus angustifolia subsp. syriaca
ATTTTGGGTTGCATTTTAGTGTGTGAACAGGCCCGCTTTCAAATGATTCACCACCAATTTTGCATCATAAAATTGGTCACCCCTAATTGGCCATGCCAAAATTGGGACCCCGAGTCCAATTGCTTCCACTGTAGAATTCCATCCACAGTGTGACAAAAATCCTCCGGTTGATGGGTGGCTCAAAATTAATAATTGTGGGGCCCATCCCTTTATAATAAGTCCTCTATCCCTAACTTTTTCTTTCAACCCATGTGGGTAGTATCCTTCATCATTATCTGAACCGGGTTTCCCACCAAAAAACCCGGGTGGTGGACCTTGCCTTCCTGAACCGGGTTGAATTACCCATATGAATGACTGGTTCAACTCTCCTAGTGCTGCTGCTAATTCAGCATATTCTTCCAGTGTTGGACCAACTTCACTACCAAATGACACGTAAATGACTGACTGGCTTGGCTTTGAATTCAACCACTGAACTACCTCATCTCCCGTGTAATTTGATTCTCGGTTCGACCTTCCGTCAAAAAGAATTGAACCCAACCCAACCGATTTACAGTAGTTTTCTGGTAACATTGGACCAACACCCAAAACTGCTTTTCCAATTTGACTAGATATATATTCAAGAAACGGTAGTTCCAAATCATCACACGTGTTGATTAACAAGGCAGTCGAACGGTCTGCCTCTTCTAGCCATCTCGGTGGTTGTCCCGGTCCAGGAGGGCCAAAGTTCATTCCACTTGGTGGTCCGCCCGGTCCACGACGACCACTTTTCGGGAACCGCGAAGGTGGTCGAGCCCTTCTTTTAAGGTCCGAATAACTCAAGGCCAAGCTTTCTGGTAACCCGGCCAACAACCGTGTCTCACCGGGTTTCATATCATCCACATGGGATTTCCACGCAGCATACTCCACAGCAGCAGAACAAGCACCAGAGGTGAAAAATGACACTATAGGTACCTGCATTTTCTTGAATAATTCCTTGCTCCAGCTCATCATTACATCAATTACTACACATAAGGGTCGGGTCTGACCCGGATTCTTGTACCTGTCAGTGATAAATGACTCAATCCCGTTGCCCAACTCCTGATGGTGAAGGTGATTTAGCCTAGGCCCTTGCCCATTTCCAGGTTCGGGTGCAGACCCTTCTTCAGGTGACGGAGGTGGTGGTGCTCCCAACTCTGGCGGCGGCGGAGGCAAAGGTGAATATGAAGCTGGGATTTTGAGCACTTCAACTAAAGAGTGAGTCTGGTGTAGAGAGGAAGGTATGGACGAGGAGAGATGAGAAGGGATTATGAGAATAAGTTTGTAATTGTAAGAGGAAAGGCGTTTGCATAGCTCAATGCACGGAAAAAGATGTCCCTGACCAAAAAATGGAAGTACCAAAATATCACCCACAACAGCTTCCATCTTCATTTTCACTCTTTGGCAATACTTGGGATTCGACGATTCTTATGTATGTTAACATGTGTGTGTATATACATATACATACAGTCACAGAGATAGAGGAGAGAAGGAACCAATGGAGAAACGTAGTTGAGAAGCAAAGTGCTGGGTTAGGAATTTAGGACGGTTGACGGTTGGGTTAAAGAATAGAGATTATAGAGTACAATCCAAGAAAGGAATTCTCTTACTCCTTAAGCTACGTAATTAATTCGTTCAAATGGGACATTAAATTTTGATTAATCTATTCACCGCGCATCAATCTAATAGCAACTACATAGCATTAAACGATAAATTCACTTAAATGTAAAGTTACATGATGTAGTTAATTGAACATATAAAAAATAATCATCTAAAATGACATTCTAGTATCATTGGCGCTGATAGCATTATTCTTAAATTTTATTGATTGTATTTGTGATGTTTTGGCAAGATATTCTTTCCGAGTTTAGATGTGCTCTTCCCGTGAGACAATCGGGTCGTCTTATAAAGATTTTTTATGTATTAAAATCTTGTGTGTGATGCCTCAATAATTATAAAGAAACTTAGTGAGTAATGCTAACAAATTAACACTTGTATAATATAGCATTATTCAAGATTTAGTTATAAAACATAAAAAATACAATGATGTATCAAAATTTCAGTAAGGTGACAAAGAGCTTTACAAAAATAACATATCTAAACTTTGTTTCCGTGTGCTTGAGAAAGGGTGGTGGACCCTCTGTGTTTTAGATTTGGTTGTGAATTTCATAGTTGGTGTCATTTTCAATTGTATAGGCCCCAAGAATTGCGGGATCTCTCTTAACTGCACCGCCCAACATTTAGCAACATTAGTTACCGAGGAATGCTACGTAATTTCATTGGAGTTACAATATCAATTTACAATTTAAATGGCTATAGATGATAGACTAAGTGAAAGGTGAAAAAAATTAATTATCTAATTTCACATATTATTTAATGTTACATAAACGCTACTTAAATTGGGCTTGTAACCCCATTGGGACAAGATATCATCACTTTTATGGTACGTTTGATTGCAATCATGAAATTTGCATAGAAAAAAAAAATTCTAAGGCAATTCATTGCAAACATGAAATTTGCATGGAAATAAAATAAATTCTAGGCAACTCAATTGCCTAGAACTTATTTGTATGGAAATTATTAATTAAATGTATTGGATTGATTTAGTTTTCAATTTAGAAAATATTATATTTGTTCATTTTTTATTGATGGGTATATGAGAGAAATGGGATAGACGAGAGGCAGAAAATGAGTAAATTACCTGGAAAATAAAATTCACCTTCCCGTAATAAAATATTTTTTTTTTGTTTCAAATAAAATATGGTTACGTCATACGTGATCAAAAGTATGAAAATATTTTTCCATAGAAAAAAATTATCAATCAAACAACACAAAATTAGTAAATTAAATGAAAAAAAAAATACATTTTCCATGAAAAATATTGGCAATCAACGCATCATTAGTTATTATACTTGATTGAAATTGATCTCCTACCTTCTGTGGATAGAATAAAAGTTTGAATTAAGCTAGATGTATATTCTTATTGACAACAAGGATGGCATCCTCCCCTATGCGAAGAAAATTTGTACAGTGATGTGATGAATAAGTTGAAAATCAAGAGTATAAATTTTGTCATGCAGAAGAATGTAAAGAAATGTGAAAGAAATAGTATACATGTAACATGTTTGTAAAAATTTCTTGTTGTTGATGTGATAGGAGATTACAATGGAGAGATGGTTTACAAATTACAAAGTAGCACGATTTAATTTTGTACTAAGTAACGGTGATATATCATAGTAAAATATTTGAATATCAATGGACACGATGTTCATACCTCATGAATTGTCAAACCATTTGTACAAGTCATTGTAAAGTAGTTTAATTCAAATCATTTATACAAGAGTAATTTTATTCCTAGTCAGCGACTACAATAATCATTCTACGTGTCTTTTGTTATTGAAGCGTTAGATTATTATTTGAAACAAAATCACGGAAAATTGATGCCGCAAGGAGTGTACAAGCTTACCTTTATAATTACGAGATGAGATGGGGTCGTGGATTTTTCTTTTATATTTTGTACACTTAGAGATACGTCTATAAAGATATTGTGGCTCGTCTTCTATTAATGAAGTTCATACATAAGAAATGGTGCAATGTTAAATGAATTCTTTATTCTCAAATCTCATGCATGGAGATAGATGAAGATGTTAATATGGTAAAGAATCTCTCATGCATTTAACATCTTTACACCATAAAATACAATGACTGTAAGACAAACATTTTTCTTATGCAAAACTTCAACCAGACAACAAAGGTGAATTTCTTTGTTGTAATTTAATATATTATTGATAAAGTTTTAAAATTTAGAACAATCGATTTTTGTAGGTAATTGGTACAAAAGCAAACCAAATTACTAACAATGTCGACGCATCAAATTGATACCAAAATTTAATTTAATTGGTCAAATTGAAACAAAATGAAGTTGAGTGATTACAATAAATATTTTGGCAGCAAAATTTGGTGACAAATAGTGTCTATGGAACAAAAACTTGCCCACTAAGATAAATTATTGGAGGTTTGAATATAGTAAATGGAAATTAAAGAAAGTATTTTGCTAAAAATATATATAAAAGGTACCTTTGAAGGATTAGCAGATTAAAATGCAGCATCTATAAATTTTAATTAGAAGCATGAAGTAAAAGAATAAACCATGAAAGTGCAGCAATGGCCTAAGAAACCCAACAATGTACAAAGACTTCTCCCATATTATACTCTCAAAGGGCAGGAGAAATAGAGAGAAGATTATATAAACTTTACAATAATAGGCCATAAAAGACGTGTTAAACCTTAGTTTTTCTCTCGACACTCTTCAAAATCACCTAGAAGGGGTTTCAGATGGCTGACTATTCAATGCAGAACTCGAAGCAATCGAAGGCAAAGCCCCGTTGTCTTGAGAGGTTGATCCACCCCATTTCGTCTCTGCATCTGATGGCTCCATCACGTGAACTGCACCATCACTCATGCCGAGGGCAAACTGGTTTGGATCAGATGGATGTGCAGCAATCACCACAGGGAAGGCATTGCCGTTGCTACTGCACGATTACACAAGTCATATACTCTGAAATCATGATTTGCTAAGCTTAAGAAAGAAGTAATAGGTATCTCTAAGAAACTTCTTCCAAAAGAATCTACGGCCAAACAAATCAAGGGAACATTTATAATTTCATCAAAACTTTATCAGAAAAGAGTCTAGCTGACAACACTAATGGCACATCTAGTACAGAGGATTGAATGGAACAGGACAGTATTTATGGAAAAAGCCCATATTGCAGCCTATATGTAGTTAGCTACCTTACCAGATAACAGGATAACAAATCTAGTATGCAAGGCAGGTAAAATACATAAACATACATTAGAACAATCCCCGAGAATTTAAGGGTGAATTAAATCCCCCAAATTTGCGTACCTGGAAATTGGTGGAGATATGTAAGCAGATGGAGAAATTCGACATCGAAGGCTTAAATTATCAGCATTAAAGATCCCAACAGCACCGTCACAAAATCCAGTGAAGATGACCAAGCCATCACACGAGTATATTGCACTTGAAATAGCAGCAGATAGCAAGTCCCTTGGATGCCACTGCAAATGGATCATTCACTTAAATCAAGAAATAATTTCACTTGTAATGGTGAAAGAATGAAGAAAGATGTGCATTGTTAAGCTTAATGACGTAGATCATTCTTCCCAACTAGGTATCATCCAAAATGATCATCAGAATTGGGGACGTGATATTCTGTAGTTACAACACAACAGAAAAAAATTCTATTTTCCAGTTTTATTGCTGTAAGCTAAATAGCCTAATCACATACATGGAAATAAAGAGCCACTGCAACTAAACACTAGATAGATTGATGACATACCCTGCCTAAGGTTTACGAATTAGCATAACTGGTTTTGACGATAGGCTGGGACATTTTTGTCATATAATATTAGCTTCATCTCATCACACAAAGTGATAGGGCTCCGATTTAGATGCTCAATTTTATGCAATACTGATTGCCATTAATGGTTAGTAGAGCCTACAAGTTTTATACTAGTAAAACGAACACACTCCACATTGTACATGCCATGCTAATCACACCGAGACTCAAACCACATGCACACATTTCAGTTGTTTTTTTTTTTGTTTTCCTATGCCAATGCCTTTTTCTAGAAACCAAAAATAATAATGAAAATAATCAAAGAATATTTTTTACACACTTGAGATAAGAGGCAGTTGATCTAAAAACTTATATGTAATGACAAACTGAATTGAGGATAAAATTATGAAGTTTTCACAAGCAAAAAATTCCAGTGATTTGATAATCAGACGCGGATGATAATGTGTGTTCACAGCAAAACAAGAAGCGTGATGAGTTGAGCGCTCACCGAACGCAAACATTCAAGTTGAGTATCATAAACTGCAATTTGGCTTTCATGAACAACCAGCAGATGAGATTGATTATTATGGAACTGAACTCTAGTTTCTCCAACCAGAGGAGATTGGAGAGCAGGAGGCGCTTGTATGAACCGTGATTTCTTCTTCTCCCAGCTGTCAATATTCCAGACAAAGAGCTGCAATCGTAATTGGACCAACCATATTAGTGCAAAAATTTCAGCAAGCAGTTACCAAATCAACACCATGCCTTGCGAGAAACTAGGTAAAAAGGAACACTTATTGTAGATAACCAAACTGGACTTGCCTGAGCATCAGCTCCAGATGATACCAACACGTTCAGACTCTGAGAAAATGCAAGCCCTGATATTCGCTTCTGATGACCCTTGAGCTTGGTTTTAACCTATTGCCCGTCCAAAGACAGAAGGGGAAGATATAGTTACAGTAAGATAATAATTGGTCATAAATCCCTGGGGACAGAACAACAATACCTCCATCTTCTACAAAAGAGGGCAGTTAAAAGATAATAATTACAATGAGAAATATCTTATGTCATTATTAACCTACCATAAATAGTTGAACTTGAAAAATCAATGATAAATTTTTCTTAAACTAGCTTCAAGAAAAACAAAGAGATTATACACCCGACTAGACCATTAGAAAAGCTACTATACATGGAAGCAACAACTTCCAAAGAGGAAAATCCAAAAGGAATAAGATGTAAAAAGAAAGATGCAATTCCAATCTGAAATGCAGCCCAGCTTCTGAGCTAAAAATTAAAAATAGACTACAGCAGTGTCTTCAGTTTCTTACATCGCAGCAAGAAAGTGTTCTTACAGAATGAAACTTAAGTCTTACTGTTCTTCTTTTGGTTAAAGACATAAATAGATTGAGTTCCACAGTAAGATGTAACCAATGAAATCAGAAGTAAAATCCTCCCGAGTAAGGATTTATATGCAACTGAGACTCACGTTACAAAATAAGAGAGAGTTATCTTCGTTTCGATAACACAAGAATCAGATTCCTTTACTGAGAATCCAAATCGCAGCAAGATACTGTCAGTTCCAACAAAATCCAGCCTTGAACAAAGACAAGGGATGTTTACCTCATCAACCCTCACATTGTAGATTTGTATAGTGGAGTCCTCCATTCCAATAGCAATAATATTGTTATCCTGAGGATGGAATGCAAGGTAGGTGGCAGCAGGGGGCGGTGGCATGAACGTCGTCATGACCTAATCAGAACATATGTATTCCATTTAGTTATCTTAAACAGCATGCACCCACATGTTGCAAAGCCATCAAGGGATCATAGTGAAGAAAATTTTTCAACGGTCTCGAGCAAAGATGCTAATAAACCTTAAAGGTCATCATGTTGAACAAGGAGACCTTCCCGCCCGAAGCAGACATGACATAAGAATCATTTTTAGATAAGGCAATACAAGCAACTGAGTCTTCAGCTTGTTTAGCATCAGTCAAGTCATTAGACATGAGACCCCCACTGGTAGGCTGCCACAACTGGGGCACACTGGATGCAGTAGACTGCAAAGTATATATGAAGGAATACAGATTAAAAGAACTGAAGAAATAATGAATTCAAGAATCACTATAAAATGTATACTCAAACCCTAACCTTCCCGGATGGATTACGTTCATTGCGCTGCCACTTCCAAAGCTTATGAACAGCATTAGAAGCCAGAGCTAGTATAGCTAGTCCAGAATTTGTGTAGATCAACCGTACAACCTGCAATACATTACACATTGTAAGGTCAAAATACGTAATGGCCAATAGGAGGTAAAAGGCAAGAAAAACTCTATGACACAAAGCATTATGGTCTGGGAGAAAGATGCTAAATGTTAGGAAATTAGACTCAACATCAGTGACCAAGACAAGAAGAGAGATTAAAAAATAATGTGTTCTATTAAAGTCAAATGCTGTCCCAAGTAGACTAGAAATAATTTTCAGATTCTGGATATAATTACAAAACATACTTTGCTGGCTGTTAGAGGATCAGGCAACTTCAGTGTCTTCAGTTGAGATGAATCAGCTATATCAGGAAACTTCCAGCTTTTGATTTTGTCGATGTTATCAGAAATCCTTGGTTTTACATCAGCAACCCTGCTGCTTTCCATGGTAGCCTATGATTGTCCAGATAAATTAAGCAAAAGAATTGAATAAAATTATGACGGCCACTTGCCATCTATTTTTCAATTTTGAGGAGGGAGATGACGGATGAAAGAATACCAGATTGCCAAGGGACATTGGTTGTTGAATTCGGTCTGTACGTTCAAGGATTGGAGCGACAGAGGCAGAAGCATTACTGATTGGACCTAATCCACCAGAAATCAAAGGCTGCAGAAAAAGTTGCAGAGGAGAAATCAAAACCAAATAAATGTATCGTGGCAAATAAAACAGACTATAAAAGAAAATGCGAAAATTACTTTGACATTGACTGATTCTGAAAGACCTCGAGCCCCATCAAATGCTCTGCTCTCTAGCATTCTGAGCATGCGCTGCCCGTCATTATTTGCTAAGATCTTAATTCCATTGTCGCTAGTTGTAATGGCAAGGAGTGACCCTTCCTTATTAAATCTTAATCTGGGGCTAGCCTGCAATGGAAATAAAATTACAGAGCAACTTTAGGAATTCCAAACATTCAAGACAAGTGTATCAAGAAGTAGGGGCTTCATATAGTAGAGATACTAACAGGCAATCCACCATCAGCGTCAGTGAAAGTAAGCATGCTGGTATTGTCCATGTCCCAAAACTTTATCTGAAATTCATCGCCAGCAGCTAAGAAATGGTTTCTTGTTGTGTCGAATTGCACTACACCTAATGAACGTTTCCGAAAACCAGAATATGTCCTCCTGATGGCTCCTTCACTCTCATTCCACTCAACGAGGTGGGATTCGCCTTCTTTGCTTGTTCCACAAGAGAATAGTCTGAAAAGGAATATGAGATAAAAGAATGACAATCACCTATCTAACCCCCAAGAAAACTGTCTTCTCACACGAGATACCAGGGTGACAATGTTAACATTATCAGAACTAGAGAATAATGAACTTTCTGGATGAGTTTGCCAGCAAACAAAAAAACATGCACATCAACTCCAAGATTCTTCGGTCACAATATTACACTTTTGCAAGGAAGTGTGTATATATCACCTCCAAGGGCCATAAATCACTAAACCACTAAGCCTGAGCAGCTAAAATCTTAATATAAAACGAAGAAAAACTGAGTTTTTAGTTAGCAAAACAGTTTCAAGTTACAATAATCAAATAACCCGTCACTAAGGAGCTTTTTTTGCATAAAGAGCTCATTTTTAATGACATAACATTGTTAAAATTGTCTCAGACTGTTTACACAAGAAACTCCCGGTTTTATTATCATTACTTACACCTGGTCAAATTTATGCATGAAAGTTGTTACTTTGTCTCTCAATTTCCATCACCATTCGTTTACTTGTACTGGTTCCATTTTGTTACAATTACTCAATTAGAGCATATTTCACATGGAGTTAGCCTACAGAAGCAACTCAGTTAATAAACATCACAAATTCACATAAAGAAACAACTAACATCGCTAAATTATAGCGACCATTGGCATAAATCCGGCCACACCCAAATGTCAATTTATGTTTGGTTCAGCACTACCATTGCTTTACTCAGAAAGTTGAGTAATCTTTTAGCGCAGTCATCAGTGTTTAGGATTATCAATTTTGAAATTTTTGGTTTTAATAACATTTTTTTTAATTTTTATTACTCTCGTAGTTGTACAAAATTGATCCTGAAGGTAGATGAACTAATTCCAGTGATATAGGTTCTGGATTCTTCATCCTTTGAGCTCGTGAATATGAAATATCATCTGAATTCTGATTTAAAGAAGTCATATTTTTATGAGTTTCCACATATAAATAAATTTCTGGGGAGCGCTTAACAGACTATATTCAGTAACTGCAACTTCTATTCAAGGGCAGTCAATTCTAAACTGTTAAACTTTTCCTTCCCGTGTGACCTCCATCACGAATGCCAGCTACATAAGGTATCATTAATTCTAAACATTTTCCACAGCAAAAAGAAAATGCAATGTAATGCATTTGCCCCATTCTTCCATTATGTTTTCAACAAAGAACATCATCAGAGTACTATAGCTGTTTAGTAGTTCTAGCCCCACCTTTCAACTCCTCATTGTGAAGCTACAGAGGAACGTTATCTGACAAAATACCATATTTTGTGTGATGCAACACTTGCTCCCATGAATGAGCTTTTTAATTATGGAAGTAACCCATAACATGAGCAGGCTTTTTCTTAGAAGACCAGCAGTTTCAAAAGCTCTTTTATATAGTCAAAAGTACATATTACATAAATTTCAAGATATTTTATTACCTTCTAGTATTACCAAAAGACTAAATTTAATGTCTACATCATCTATTGCAAATAAGTTTGAAGTTGCTCAGGATACCAGTGAGGAAAATCATAAATTTTACCTCACAGGATCAATCCAACAAAATGAAGCTATCTACATCATCAGATGAGAGCATCCCAACAAAAGAGAGTAACCAGAAACGGATTTTTAACAGACCTGGTTCCATCAGCACTGTATGCCATTGTCGTGCACCAAAGTCCAGGGGCATCATAATCTACTCTTGATCCCAAGGAATCATAAAGCCATGCTTTTATTTTTCCATCAATGGCAGTAGAGAAGATAAACTGCAGATAAAAATAGAACCAGGTTGCTATTTCTCATGTCATCAAATTATATAATTTAAGCTAAGCCTAAGAAGTTCATGCAGACATTAGTAATAGAAAAGGAAACAGAAATTCTACTTGTGAGCACATTTACCTGAATATTCTCTTTATAGTGAGGACAGACGGAATATACAGGAGCTTCATGACCTTCAAATGTATACTGCTTGCGACCAGCAACAGCATCCCACACCTGTAACACAATAATCCACTTAAAAACTAATAAGTGACATGCTACAAAACTGTATCGAGGTCAAATAGATATACCTTAATTGTCTTGTCGTCACCACATGTAACTATGCATAGCTGCTTATTAGGATGAGCAAAGGCAATATCATTAACACCACCAATATGAGCATCAATCTGCATGGAAAAAGACATCCACGCTTTAAACTACATATGATCGTCGGGGGGAGAGAGAGGAGAGAGGTTAGAGGGTCAAAGAAGAACAATGTAATTCTTACCTCTAAGTGTTGTATTAATTCTCCAGATGGATTGTACGTATATATCTGAACAATGTGCTTCGAAAAAGCAACACCTTCAAAAGCAATGGTATAAAGACCAGTAATAATGCATCAATTGATTGTAATTCAAAGGCTGAAAGACGATTTTCCTTACCAAGTATAGATCCATCAGGACCCCATATGCATCGATTAACAGATATGGTGGCATCTTTAACTAATGTTGTCTGAATGGTAGTCAAGCAAGGATTTACACCACATTTTAATTAAAAAATAGCAAAGAAGTGAGGAACTTAAAGATTCAAGAAAATACTCACTTGGAATGGCATTGAACAAGCTGATATATCCCAAACCTTGAAGTTTTTCAGTGCTAGCCTATCTCGGGAACCAACTTCCCAAATGCTAATGTCACCAACATTTGTTCCAACTACAAAGTAGATAATCGGTGGTCATGTATCAGAGATGAACAGCATGAATTTCTCCTCTATAAAATTACATGATCTAGATGATTATCTTGCCCAAAAATACAACTCGATCAGAAATTTTGAGCAGTTAAAAGCACAAGCAAAATGATAAAAATCAATCAAGGATCAACCAAGAAGAACAGTCTGTTGTTGAGGATGGAAGTCCATGCTCATAACATTAGATCCTTGGCTAAGGTTCCGTACAACAGTTTTAGGAAGGTCGTCCGGAGAATAAATATTGGGAGGATGAGATGAACCGGGAAAGGACACCTAGAAAAATATAGCACTGTGTGTCAATATGGAGGTGAAGAATTATAAAGAATCAATATTGATAGTCAGGCAATAATTGGAGGAAGAAGCAAGGGAATTGGTTAATCCTCCACACCTCATCTGATTGGCCAGCGCGAATGCGTTTCATTAAATGTTCCGAATCAGCAGTTTGATAATCCATTCCAGGACCACCCGGAGGAGTCCTTGGATGTTTCAGAAATGCAGCTGAGGATTACAACAAAAAAAGGCACTAAACTCTTAACAATTGATCCGAGTCAATCTTACAATTAATCAACTGACCAGAACTTGGAGCCTGAACAAGGCCAGGAGGGCCTGCAGCAACAGCAGCATGAGGAATTGAAGGTGTAGCACTTGACATCCAACCTGCAATAGCAGTTGGAGGAGAAACAATTGGCTGGAATGGCTGCAGTCAGAATTTTAGAGCAAGTAAGATGCAAAAAATGAAATCAAAGGTTTGCAGGCAAAAATAAGTGCACAACTTACACCATGAGCTCCGAGAGGAGGAAAAACACCAGGCTTCGGAATTGGTCCAGCAAGAGGGTTATTATTAGGAGTAGGTGCACGAGTGCCATTAGAAGAAGCACAAGTGTGATCCATAAAAAGTGTTTTTATATCTGGGTTTGGACGAGGATTCTTGCAAAGTTGATGCTGCCAGTTTAGACTGCAATGCGAGTAAAAGAAAATTTGACAAAGCTAAACTTAAAAGAGAAAAATTACAAGAAGGAGAAACTGAACGATCATGAAGGTTTTAAAACAGCCTAAGCAGAATGTTTTACCAATTGTAAAAGCAATGTCAATAATAACCATATGTAGATATTACAGACACACCATCATGTTGATGCAACACACACAGAGAGAGAAAGAGAGAGTCGTTCAGCTCATCAAATCAAATTCTATTTATGAATATTAGCTAACCTTTGATTGATCAATGTCCTCAAGCGTGAAGCTTTGAAAGAAGGCAAGGTGAGCTTGTCACGAAATAATGGATTTGCTTCTATGAGCTTTTTTAATTCAACCAGCATAATATTTCGTGCTGACTTTGTGTCCCCGTATTTGGAGAGCTGCTCGTTCTGCCTAGAGACATTTTAAACAAGAATAGAACGAATGAAATACTAATAAGATCAAAAGCTACACTACAACTAATCATCTAAGTCTTTGATACCTAAAATTGTCAAGAGTTAGAAGCTGGGTGATCTCCTTAAAAAGATCTTCATTGAAAGATGCAAACACCTTCAGATCCTTCACAAGAATCTCAACAGCTTTTGCTCGGTCTTGTCTGGAAAGTATTACACATAGTTAAGAATAACAAATATCAACGGCCAGAGATCGACAGGTTACTTGAGATAAAACTTACCTATCAAGAGCTTCAAGATATTTTTGCTTTCTTATTTCAAAGAAAATTTTCATCGAATAGCGGTTATCCTCAACCTTTGTGAATCCACTTAAATAGCGTTCAACTTCGTCCCATGCACCTGCTTGAATTTGGTCCTCGAAGTACTTCATATTGAAGAAGAAACCAGATTCTTGCTCCAACCTATGTACATTTTTAAAATGTATTCCAATATCAGTCGAGAACGATAGCAACAACTAAATTTACTTGACAAACCAAAAACTAATCATGCAATAGGTGTTTCATTTTTTTCTTGATAATTACTTGGTTTTTATGAACTGGAGAACTGAAAAACAAATAAAGATACCATCTTTTCTTTAATTTTTTTTGCTTTTTTGCCTAGGAGAAAGAAAGAGATTAAACAAACAACGTTTATATTTCATGTTAAAACTTATTACCTTCAGCCAAGTCTCGCACAAAGAAAAGCTTATAACTCATGTTTTACTCTCTATGCACTAATTGCATTTCATTAGCAAGTGCATAATTAATTCAGCTTTCGCAAGAAAGTAACAAATAAAGATATGGCATAGACCAACAAAATGACTTACTTATGTACTGTCTCCTTGAACTTCTCTTCGTCCAAGAACTGCAGGATTAAGAAAACCAGTTCCCGACTCAAGGACGACATAGTGACGCCTCCAGGCACCCCCAACCACTCCAGCTCAAATCTACACAGGTAACCACAGAAGATTAACAGTAATGAATCTCTTAAATTCAACCAATCGTATACAAAAGCACAGGTCCTTTTGCTCGCTATAGTACAAAATATTCTCTAAACCCATAAATAACTTTCACAATCGCTATGTTCAAGTTCCCTAACAACATCAAACGTAATACCATAATCGCAGTTAATTCTATAGTCAAAAGGGGCACATAATATGCCTCGGGAATTCCTAGTAATGTCAATTCCGAGACAATATAAAGATTCCTTCTTTTCTGCCTCACACACCAAAATATTCCAGCAAAAAATCCTTTCCAAATTTCATTCCCCCAAAGATAATTAAAAATTATTAATTCATTCGTCAAGACACAGCAACAAAAAATATAATTTTCATTTTGACTATCGAACCTATAAAATTCAAAATACCAGTAAAGAATAAAAAAAAAAAGCCCACCTCTGCTTTTCTCTTTGAAAAATCTTTCCTTTACTCAAAACCTGCAACACGAGAACAAATGGTACTTTTCCCAGATCTGGGGCACATTTCCTAGTAAATTAGAAGATGGATTCACTCAAACTGATCCAGATTTCAACACAATGCACAAAGGGCTAGGGTTTTCCTGGGTCGTAGAAAAAAGACCTCCTTTTCTACACTCTGTACTCTTAAACCACTCCCCTCTTTCTCTCTCTCTCTACACGTGCGTGTATATATATATATATCTATATATCCTAAATTTGTTTCTCTTCCTAGATCTGTGGTGTAACTGCTTGCTTATGTAGCATCAATCAATGAGTTAAATTTTTAATATTTTTCTTTTTTTCTCTGGGGTATTAAAGCGATTGATAGCTACGACCCAAGATGAAAAAGAAAATGTATTGATGTGATTAGTCAGCTGTATGTAGCCTTTTTATTGGTTGGCCAACTCATTATTCACAATTAAGGACGGCTTTTTTTTCCCCATAATTAATCTACAAAAGAAAGTGAAAGTGACTTCAAATTTCAAAGTCTTTTTTCCTTAAATGCAAATAATTATTTATTCACAACACGTTTGACTAAGTTTACAAATTACTAACAAAATTTTTTTTAGATATAACCCTTGTTTGACAGACACCCTTTTGTTTGAAGAATTTGTTTTGTAATAGTGATTGATGGGAGAATATGTGGTTAAAAAGTAATGAGAATTTTTGAGTTTATGTATAATATTATTTTATTGATAGAATGTGTGGTTGAAATGAAGAAAGAGATAAAAAATGAGAATGAGAATAGAATGGGTGTCAAACGGGGGCATATACTATCATTTTCTTACTTGTAACAATAAGGGTGTGTTTGAGCCACATTATTTTAGAATAATGTATTTTGGAATAGTAGATTGATAGAGAATGTGTACTTGAAAAAGAAAGAAAAATTATTGATGTGATATAAAATATTATTTTATTAAAAAATGTATGACTGAAAATGAGTAGAATAATGTAAATGAAAATTTTAATGAATACCAGACAGTGGCTAAATTTGGTCACTGTCTGTTTGTTACAAACGTTGTGAATAATGATTCAATGTCAATAAGTCTTCCGCGCGTGTGTGTGGGGGGTGCCCGGGGGGAGGGGGGGTGTAATGTAAAGCGTCGGTTTGCGTGGACACAAGGCTACTATCGTCTAATGAAGTTATAATACATATGTTTCATCATGTGTATGGTATTAATATGCTGGTGCTTAATACTATTGAGTTAAATAGTAGTGTTCTAAAAGCCGACAGACAATGAATCGAAAAAAGTTGAAGGGTCAATGATCAAAACCTTTAACCAAATCAACTGGAAATAAAAATAAAAATGAATGTGTATTATTTATGAACCTAAATTAAAATTTATTAATTTAAAACAAAAAATTATCAATAAATAAGCAATAAAATTTCATTAAAGTTAATTTTAATAACAAAATATATTTTATCATTTCACATTGTTATTTTTATATCGAGTCAAAAAAGAAAATAGAATTTTTAATGTGTGACAAATAAAAATAAAAACTAGGGCTGGACAAAACTCGAATCGAGCGGTTATTTTTAAGTTAAATACTTGAATGAGTATTTGAGTTGAGAACCGACATGTTGACTTCAATTTTCGGTTATGAACTAAGAACCGAATAAAAATCGAATATCCATAAATTTTTATCTTAAATAAGTCAAATTATTTTATTTTTTTAAAATAAATTTGCTAACTAATTAATTTATCCCAAACCCAAAATATGAATTTTCTATTTCTAATTTTCATCTCAAATTTAATTAATCAAATTGACCTAAAATTTTGACCAAAACTTAAGCTATCGTAGAGCCGTTTCTGTTGTTCTAGAAAAAATCGAATTTGAAGTCTCTATTTATTATTGTGAACACGCTATCTTCTTCTTTGTGTGATTTTAACATCCAAATTTATGAAAAATTCGACAAAATGAGAAACGCGAAAGATATCACGAGATTTGAATATATTATTTTGTAATAGCTAAAAGTGAACATGACATTAATTTAATTAATATAGCGTTTTGTAAATATTAAAAAAATTAATTATTGTACGGAAACAAACCAAACTTTAACGGTTTCATAATTAAATTTGGACACGACGGTTCCACTTATTAAATACTCAAAAATTCGAGTTTGGTTCTCCGAACTTGACCGTATACAACCCTAATAAAAACTCTTCAAGTTCGGTTCCATAATTAAATTTGGAAACAAGAAAATTTGCATATTATTTATCGATAAATTTCTATATATATTGCAATTAGTTTTCGAAATTGGGTAAAGAAAAAGTAAGTGCAATGTAAAATCCCATTTTAATCCAACACTGAAAACTAATTAAACTCTTTACCTATTCAATCTACTTCCAATCCATTTCCTATAATTGATGTCTATCCTTTTACAAAGTTGGAATGGATAGCTGAAAGGAGAAAAGAATAAAAAAGGAAAAGTGAGTCTTCATATATCTTGTCCTTTCTAGTCATGTGTGCTTTTCTTCCCGTTGTTTATTGTTTTAAAACCTATTTAATTTATTCTAATAGGCCGACGTAGCTTTGTTTGATTCGTATTGTTTTCAAAATATATTTTTGTTTCCCTTCTTTTCAATAAAATAATATTACGTATAAATATAAATCTTTCTTTATTTTGTAATCACAGATTCTTCATTAATCTACTATTTTAAAATACATTCTTACAATAAAATGGGGCTCGAACATGCTCTTAGTCTTTGCTTGACAACCACTATTTTAAAATTCTCTATTCTCGTACTCATTTTCAGGTTCAGCGACATACTCGTACAATAAAATATTTTACCCATAAGCTCAAATTTTTTCCTACTTTTTAACCACGAATTTAACAAAAAATCGTCATTCACAACTCAACTTTCTCAAAATAATAGCCATCAAACATGGTCTAGTTTTGTTATTTAGAGAGACATTATAAGTAAATTTCAACACTACATATTGATTTGGGGTTCGAACAAGATCGAGTTCCTAAGCTCGAAACAACCAAATCGTTGGCTGACGAAGGTTATGCCATGCTGCTAAACCCAGGGGCGGACCTAGCCCATCATCCCAGCCCGGGCGGATGTTGACTGGTCAACGCCGACAAGT